>RQTK01001121.1:93493-129091 GCA_003991915.1 Elysia chlorotica
AAANNTNAAAAAAAAAAGAAATTTAAAACAGACAGTTTGAGTCATACCAGCTGAAAGCACAAACTCACCAAATCAAACTGGTTGAGATCCCCGCCGTCATGTCCAGTGAGAATGAACTCCTCGTTGGGTCCCCAGATGGCAGATGTTATTTTTGGCATGGGACTCTCAATGGGGACTTTGGTCATGGGATTTCCAGACTCTGATAAAATGACAAAAAGAAAGAGGAAACGTACAATACACTAAAATGATTGAGGAGATTTTGAGTCGGAAGGTACAAAATATACCTTTAAAAAATCATTGGATTATGACTTGTTAAAAAAATATATCATATTTATCTATCATGAAAACTTGTCTAATGAATGTACAACAAATAAAAACAATCCATACGTAGTTGTGAGCCGTCCCGGATGTCGAAGATGAAGATCTCACAGGGGAAGCCCATGGTTTTGTCTGTTGAGTACATGATGAGGTTTCCGCTATAGGAGAAGCCATTTGTCCTCACAGCTGTGTTTGTCTTGAGCGAGGCAATCTGTGCGCCTGCAGGAATAAAAGGGTCAATTTTGGTGATTACACACAAATCACAAATCTGCACAAGTGATTACAAATTTATTTGGTCTACATTACAGTTAGTTAACGCCATTATTATATCCATAACTGTGCCTTTTATGGTTTTATTTAACGTCATTATTAAAAAAAACCCAACTAATTTTGATGTTTACATCCCCAATCCAATTCTTACCGGGAACAGCATGTTTATAATTTATAATTTAGTGACTACATTCACAACCTCAAGTTTTCAATCCTAAACCTTTACATTTCAATTCAAAGTTGATTTGTCAGATACACACAGGAAGAACTCTTCTACCTATGTGTGCTTTTGAAACATTTGGTAGATAAACCATGTATGATGTAGGCTTCTGGCTACAGTTATTTTTCTTTTAAGAAAGCTTAAACAAATTTTTTTCATAAATTAAAATACAAATTTTAACTGAAATAAAAATTAACTGGCTATTACCTGTTTCACAATCCCATAACTTGCATGTGTTGTCAGCTGCTCCGGTGAGTACTTTGGTTGAATCCCCTGGGCTGCAGTTAAGGTGAAAATATGTATTGAAAACCCCAAAGCATAGTATAACTACATTTGTTTGAAATATTTTTTTTTATTTGCAGTTATTAAGAACCAAACTTATCAACACTGAGCAACTCCTTGCAAGGAGAAAATTCTTTTGAACTTAGAAACTAGGAACATTATTAAAAAAATATAATAATAACAGCGATTCAGCTTGTCAAGGATACAATTGCAATCAATGCACCAGACAGCTCCATTGTGGCCGACAAATGTTCCAAGGCGCTCTCCATTGAGGGAGTACCACACGTTTGGTTGTGAATCTTTGGCAGCAGAGAAAATTAAATCCCCTTCTCTGTTGTACTTTATCTGTGTGATGGACCTTTCATGTCCGTGAAGCATAATAGGTTTCTGTAACAAATAATAGAAAACAGTTATACTTTGCACAAAGTTTCAGTGTTACTGGGTCATATTTAAAGTTTTAGAATAAATATAAATCAGCTATCAAAGATGTCAACACCTTAACTGACTATGGAAAACCATCCTGAACTGTCCCCACACCCTCTACATTCACAATTATAACACTGAAAAAGAAACTTAAAATAGACGAACGAGAAATAGAGAGAATAGGTTTTAAAGCTTAATGCCATGCAAAGAAATATGTATGTTCATAAACTGGCAAAATAAAGAGAAAAAATGTTTCACAAGGACCTATAGCCAATCCAAAGAGTCATGAGTGTGTTGTTAAGCAATATGTTTTTAGCACGGAGACCACAGTAACAGTTTATTTCATCAAGCTGAGAAGAACTCAAGAAGTGAAAATAATGTTCCAGAATAGCCTGTAGACTCTCTCACACCTACAAGGTTTACTGAAAAGTTACCGCCATGGACAGGTGGCTGGCAAGGCAGGTTTGACTGTATTACAAACAAATGATTGAGACAGAGGATCTTAACCACTTGAGTGTGCAGGGCAGAGGGCTATATTGTGGACAGGTCCCAATACTGAGATCTGACAATTTTAGGTGCTGCAACACACGAGACAAGGCGGGGAGGTAGATGCCATGACTCCTGTCTCTGCCAATCACTTTTAACTGAATACCGACCCAAACAGTAAGGAGCGAAATTGCCAGGGCTCGAACCACGGACCTATGGCGCCTGAAGCTGATTTTCAACCCCAAGACCACCCCACCCTCCCTCAGCCACAAGAGAGATTGTAATTGTAAGAATGTCACGTTGTCAGTAGGCCTACAAGAGATTTGTTACAATTTCTCTAGTAGATTTAGGTGTTTATTAGGAGAGTTACAGTTTATATGTGTAAACAAGGACTGGGGTTTAAATCTAGATCTAGATATAGATCTAGAATCAAGATCTAACTCCTATGGATCTAAAAACTGACATGTACTATGTAGTGATGTACTGTAGCATTTCGAAATACCAATTTATGACAAGTGCCAAGAGTGTAGACTTCGATTATAAAGACAAATTAGCATTGCTGTTAGCACATACCATGATGATAGGGTGTAAGGGTAAAATCCAGACTATTTCAACAGGACTGTGTAAGAGACGGACTAGTCAAGTAGTCAACAATAACGTCAATAAGGGACCATCCCGACCACATGAAAGAGAATAGGGCAATATCGACAGCAACTGTTTTCGATATAAAGTAATGTGATTTACGCATTGTTTCATATTGCTTCGTTGTTGTGTTTTTATTTAAATGACAGCGACAAAAAAAAATAAACCTGTGCTATGGTGTCAATTTCGAATACTTATTCCTAACTTCATTTTTTTCTTAAAGTAAGTTCAAAATTACAAATAAAAAATCGCTGCCGTTTCAAATATTTCGATAAAACCAAACAAAAACATTATGACCAGCTACCCGTTGGTTCCGGATCCGCCGGTGTAAATCGGAAAAAGGGCTAATAGCCAACTTGAATATCTTTTTTTCGATATTTTGTTTATAAATTTATAATTTAGTTAGTTTTCTTAATCTTGTTGTTGTTGTTGTGGTTGTTGCTGTTCTTGTTGTTGTTGATGTATGACATTTAAATGAAATGGTTTTTTGGTTTGATTTGTGTTTTTATACTTTCATTGTTAATATCTTTTATGTAAAAAAAAAAAAAGAGATAACAATATTTTGTCAAAATCACAATTGATTTTATCAACTCTAAAATTTGTCATTGGATCGATAACATTTATACAATTTTTGAAATTGTTCTGTTGTTTTTTTTTGTTGTTGTTTTTTTACTCTCTAGCTCTTGGCCATTTTTTTATTTTTCTTATTTTTAAACACACATACATGTAATATTGAAGGCCCTACTGAATAAAATGTATTCCAGAGTAAATAAATTGCTTGATTTACCGGCCAATAGCACTCTAACTACATATGTATTTCAGCTGCTGTTTTTCTATATGCTTAAAAATTCCTTTTAGTTTTAATTTTCATTTTATGTTAAACACTAGGTATACATGTACTGGGTAATAGAAACAAAATTAATAATAAGATTGTGCCTTTATCTTTGTTTTTTATTTTAATGGGTATAACAAAATGATGTGTTTTTTTATATTCATTTTTGTCTCCAAATTTAAATAGAGTGAAAATTTAATCTGTAACTGTAAGTGTTATTAATTTGATTTCTTTAAAAAATCATAAAACAAAATCAAAACCTCTTTGCATCTTTGCAGTGTCTTTCTCTTTTTGTTAAAATGTTACATTAATTTTTCAAAACACACTAAACACAGATCTATGAAAATGCAAACAAGGAACAAAAGCAAGTAAATGCCTAATCTTGATAATGCCCTTATCATTTTTATTAAACATGAAACACACAAAACAGTATTGATTGCATAATTTAATTGTTGTTGCAATAGAGTCTGCTATTCAACGCATTCAAAGATTCAATAAATTTGATGCATTGACACCAAGAACATGTACAATAATTGTCTTCTGCTTCAAAATCAAATACACCAATGTACATAACTCCATGTACAGCTTCAGGATTTAATACAGTTCTATTATTACCATAGAATGATAGACCATTAATTTGCTAAAATAAAAATAAAATAAAACAAAGTACCTTGTATCAATAAATTATTTTAAAAGTATTTCAACAAATTGCAAATACCAGCACTGTAATCATCATAAACATATAAAGGAAAACAAAATAGGTCACAGACCAGATTAGAAAATAATGAAAGCTGTGCTTTTTTTCTTAGTTGATTCATTACTAAGTTTACTCAATTGCATGGGTACCAAGAATATGTACCTAGATCTTGTTTTCAACCGCTGCAGTAATGTTGAACATTGGGAACTTAACACGTGTTAGGGTTGCTACCTTATATTACCAAATCCACACAGGAAAAATACATAATAACATAATTCATGACTGCATTTCAAAGTTGATAGTTATTAAGTGTTGTAATACAAATGAAAGACCAAAACCAAAATGCAATCAACTAAATCTAAATGATTTAAATAAAACAACAAAGAGTTATAAACATTCCAATATTACCTGATTTAATTATCCCCTTTTTAGTTTAACTAAAAAACCCTTTCTGGAATTTTCAATGTGAAAACCCTTTTATTTGGGTAACTTTGAAAGTCAAAATTGGGTACCAGTAAGGTAACAGCTATCAGCCTGTTATGACTCTAAATAAAAATGCATTTCACGAAAAATACTAAAGGCTCACTCAAATGTAATGGTAAAATCAAATGCAAGACTATGACTATGAGGAATTTGTCAGACAAATTGGAACACAGTCCATGTCTAAAACTATTTTTATTAACACATGCTGTTCGGGTTTATACACTCTTGTGGTAGCAACAATTGCATTGACCTGCACACATTCTATTTCAAAATAATAAATAACAAAGCTTTTATGCTTTCAAATTTTAAAAAATTCCCCAAAATAGTGTTCACACAAGGAATAGGTCTAAAATCATGCAATGTGAAAAAGTTAAAACAACTCAAATATAATAGTTTTTCCGTGACTAAAAGTTTTGTACAATCAGTCAAACATGTATTTGTCATCTGTTTTTAAGTACCATACCAACATCACAGACGACAGGTTTTTCATATTATAAGATTGTTTTGATACAGTAGTTCTATTGCCAAAAGAGGGTTAAAAATAAAATATAGAGTGGGAGTACTGGATTTCATTTCATTTTATTTCCAAACAGGAAAAACACATTAGACCAAGACTACCATTTTTTTCTAATCATTAATAGTAACTCAAACTAAAGCACTTTTAACAAGTACCTTGGTACCAGTGGCAGTCTTTTAAGATATAATACTTGTCACACAAGCTTCCCCCCTTATCATTCTCTTTGATGAAGTACTTGGTACCCGTATGATAGAACCGGTTCATCTACCTAGCTACCTAGCAGGTAAGGACGGCTCTGAGGACATGTCAGTCATCTTGATCAACCTCAGCGGCCGCCAGGTCTATACCTAAGTACCTCATGACCTTGGAGATGTCCTTTGCTCCTGCCTTGCTGCCCTCATGCAACTTTTGCGACACTGGTCGGGCCGACTCAGTCGACTCTGGTAACTTGGCTTTAATCGTTAGATGTTTCAGGTTCAAGGGCGGGGCTTTTTTGAGGGCTTTGTTTGGAGGCTGTGGGTTATCTCCCTTACCCGTTTCACTCGCTTTAGTGAGTGGAGCCATTTCACTTGGCTTGCGGAGCGAAGTTCTGGGAACAGAGGATAACGCCAGCTGAGAAGTGAGGACATTTTTCTCCTGTTGTGAATTTCCATCTGCAAATTCCGTTTTATCCAGGTTACCACATCCGTCACTTGAGACAGTTTCATTCCTACTCTCACCTCCACAATTACCCTTTACACTGTAAACCTCCTGTCCCCATGCTGCACTCCTACAGCCTCCCGTCTCCTCAGTTTCCATGTACTTGGCTTTAAGCAGAGCAACTTCGTCTTTGGTTAGAGAATACAGCCCAACATCAGCCAAGCTGTTTTGTGGGGCCATGGAATCTTTCTGCTTGGTTTTTAGAGAAAGTTTTAGTGGCGGAGCTTTGGTGAGAGTTCTTTGTTTGACCCCTGTGTCGGAGTTGGACTCGTTAAATCTGCTGGGTCCCCCAAATGTAGAGAGAGTTTTTGTGCCTTTTGTGTTCTCTAGATTGTTGTCTAAAGTTTCTGTGGGCATTGTTGACAACTCACAAACACCGTTAGCGTCCTCAGTTTCTGTTTTATACTTGGCAACCGTGGTATCAACAACAGCGCCTCCGTCAACCTTGCTCTTCCTTGTTTTGGCTTTCTTATTCTTTGCTCTTTTACGTTCCTCTCGGCGTTCCCAAGCATCTAGGCAAGGATCGTCTAGTCCTGGTCTTATCACATCAGGATCTGCATCTACATGTATATCTCCAGTAAGGTCACTCGGCTCTATGTTTGGTTTCTGCTTCACACCAACCCACAGAATTTCAGAGCTCATATCACAAGAAGCTGCTGTTAGCTTGTCTTTTTTATCATTCTGGGTTTCTGACTTAGACTGTGACTGTGTCGATAAAGATATTGCTTCACTTCGTCTCCTGCTCCCATCACCCGGTACTTGTAGATCATGACCAGAAATTTCCTCAGTAGACGACTGGCTCTGGTATCCCTGAGATGAGGTTGAGGTTGATCGAGAGGGCACAGGCGTTGTTTCCGAATCGGCCGCACCATCACTATGGAAACCTCCATCAGATGACAGCTCAGTGACACTCTTCTCTGATTTATCTCCCCCTGCCCGCTGCTCCTGCTTGAGCCGTTCGGCTTCCTTCCTCTTTGCCTCCTGCTTCTCTTGGAAAAGTTCCAGCACAGACTTGGTCGGCTCTGGATTGACGGAACTCGCAAGTCTCCTCTCAGACTCGGCTTGCTCTCGCCTCATTCTTCTGTCTTCCTCACGAAGCAATCTCTCCCTGTTGCTTCTCTCTTCTACTTTCTTTCTGTAACTTTCATAGTCTTTACTCCTATACTTATCGTATTCTTCCAGGTTTTCAGTCCGTATATGTCTACGCTCGAATGCATACTGAAACCTCTCTTGCTCCCAGTCCTCCTCTTCCTCCCCCTCCTCATCATAGCCGACGTAAATATGGCTCAGGTTATCAGGAGCAGAGTGGTCTATATTTGATGCAACGCCATGCCCTTCAAATTCATAAGGACGGGACTGCTCACAACCTTTAACATTTATATCAGTGTCATTATGCTCACCATTGACAGCTTTGGAGCAACCAGACGTTCCATGCTTTCCGTCTGACGCATCAAAACCAAAGTTGAGCTTTCGCCACCTGCGATTCATTTCTAATTCTTCTTCTATTTTTCTGTGAGTTTCATCACATGTGTCACCATCCCGGTATGGATCTCGTTCTTGCCAATCACCTCCTTGTAGCCGGTGATGGTCGCCTGACACCGTATCCTGGGAAACTGATCTGTCTGAACCATCTTTCACTTCGTTGCTCCCGGCAGATTTTCCATGCCCTAATCTCTCACTGCGACCAGTACCAGCTGATCGGTTGGAGTAGGACCGACTGCCGTCTTCATGGTCATCATACTCGTTGTCTTTGTGTGGATTACGTTTGTGTGGCTCCCGGCAACCCCCACCCCTCCCTCTGGCCCCTGACTCTCTACGGCTCTCCGGGGGTTTATTACGATTCCCTGGTCTGTCGGTGGGCTCAGTATGGCCTTCAAAATAGGCTCTTTCAAAATCTCTGAACCTTCCTCTGCCTCTCCTCCTTTGATTGTTCCTCTGCCCTTTGTCCGTCTCT
This sequence comes from Elysia chlorotica, assembly GCA_003991915.1. Lineage (NCBI taxonomy): Eukaryota > Metazoa > Mollusca > Gastropoda > Plakobranchidae > Elysia > Elysia chlorotica. The sequence continues at coordinate 101,317 of RQTK01001121.1, forward strand.
GACTGTGTATCTCTATCAGCTGGATGGTTCAGACCAGTTCTGTTCTCACTGCTGTCTTCTTGAAATGCTTCTCTTTCACAATTACTATTAGGCCTACCTACTTTTGGAGGACCAAACAAACTTCCTCCTCTACCTCTCGATCTCCCCCCGAATCCTCCTCGACCTCTCCGTCTAGTCCCCTCCTTGCTCTGTTGCTCGCTGAATGAGCCTTGACTGTTTTGCCGATCCCAATGCTGAGAATTGGAATCCGGCCCATCCAGTCTCGGCCTCACTTCTTCCAATAATCCAGATACACGAGGAGGCAAGTTTGTAATTGTATTGTTGGAGTCAGCAGAATCTTGCCCTCTCCCCTGTTCTCTGATAGACCTTGTATTTCTGCTGGTTCCATTTTGTGGTGGGACGTCTTCTTCCCGATGCTTTGAGTTATCTCTCCCTACACAAGGATCAGTATCACAATGGTTGGAAGTTCTGTATCTTGCCCTCCCCTTCCCGTGGTCGGGTACCGGTTGGTGATGATGATCGTGGTTGTCATCATTTCTCTCTTTGTGATAGCTGGCATCATTCCTTTCTCTGTGGTGGTTTCTGTGCCCTCTCCCTTGATGATGATAATGATGATGATAATTACGAGAGTGATGCTGATGATTATCATCATTCCTCTCTCTGTGGTAGCTGTTATGACCTCTACCATGCCCCCTAGAGCCATCTTGTCGTTGTTTGTTACTTCGCCTAAAGTCAATATCTGGATTCTTCTTGTGATGGGCGTTCAAATCTTTTGCACATTTATCTATAGGCACTTCAGGTAGGTTCTGAGAACTTAACTTTATGGGAGAAATACTTGCAGCTGGTGCTCTGTCCTCCTGAAAAGAGTGATAGAGGTTCAGTTAGAAACATGTTTGAGACATTCTTTTAGGTAATGTGTGTGTACAAATCTGTTAACATGTTATGTTTTTCCATTGAAAAAAGGGAAAAAATACCGGACACCTTGTAATAAAAAAGAGCTCATTTATTTTTAATAGTTTGTTAGATGAAAGATTCAAGCCACTCTTCTCCCCCTTTCCTCACTGCTCAATTTTCTTTCTGTGACCTACCTCTTTTACTGTAAACTACACTACATGATGCCAGTTATGGTTTCCGAGAGAAAGGTTATTTTTTTAGTATCAAAGCGGCACATCTTTAGTGGTCTAATTTAAACGAGATTTGAAGCGTCTGGTATGCAACATTGTAAGCTTGCATACATTTCTGGTTTCTTAGATCCGAGGGTGGGTATAAAATTAATTTGTTGGATCAAAGGTAGTTTACGAAAGACATAGCATAAGAAAAATTGGGGATGTTTATCTGTTAGTTGAATGTAGAGTGTTTTGTATACCCGAATTTTGTTGTATTTGAGGTGTACTGTACTGAGTTATGATTATTGTAATTTTATGAAATGAGGATGGTAAAGCATAGTTTAATTTTTGTTTTTTTGTTTTTTTTTTATGGCAAAAGTTCACTAGATATTGCTTCCCTTCTAAATTCCTAAAACCTACTGACAGTGCTGATGAGGTGTTTGTTCTACATGCCTTTTGGCATAAGTCTCAATAATGCCATAATCGTTGCACCATGAAGATATGCTACTTACAAGGTTGACGAGGTACTTGTTCTTCTCTTGCTCCAGGTCTATGATTCCTCCTTTGGCTTTCTGCCGAGCAAACTGCTTCGCCATCTTGGCCTGCTGTTCCTTCATGGCAGGGGAGATAACAAATGCTGGTCCGTCCTCCTCAGGCTGATCTTCTTCACAATCGGTCTTGACAGAAAGCGACTCTTCACCCAGGGGAGAACGGCACACTGGGCATTCAATGACTTTTACCTGGAGTTGGGGGTGTGAAAAAGAAAAAATATTTTTGGGGGTGAAAATTGGAGCAGGTTGTAAAGAGGCAAATCAGCTCTACAGATCTATAATTCAAGCCACCAAGATAATCTATTAGTATTATAGTGGGTACATGCATACAACTAACCAAGATAATCCAACTTAAAAAAAAATATAATAGCGTTCTGGTATGTGATTAGAGCTCTAATGCTTCCTTAGAATTAAAGGGAACTGATTGACCTAACAGATAGAAAAATGGAAGGCTAAATCACTTTTTGAGTTTTAACTTCTAACATATGATTAAGATCAGGGGGTGAACTGGAAAAAAAATAGCACTGCGTTTGTCAACCAATCAGGAGGCTCCCTGTTGTTGTATGTTGGCCTGTTTTCCTCCCTCACTGGTTAAATCAGTGTCAGTATAATGTGATCGGTTGATATCTCAGTGTGACAGCACATTAAATTGCGAGATGTAAGTCTTGGGACCCGTCCACAGTATAGCCTTGCTGCTGACATTAAGAAGTAACCACTCCAATGTTTGTCATGCAAACCTTTTTCTCCTCGGACATCTCTCGGTGCCTCATGTCATTCTCTTCCTGGATCTCCTCAGCTATTTTCATGCGACTGTGCTCCAGGTAGCGCCACAGGCAGCTGTTGTGGAAATAGTGGTAGCAGGCGGTGCGGTGGAACTGGTCGTCTTCTCGGAAGTGTTCCAGGCAGAGCACACAGGGGCAGTGGGGGACGTTGCCCTCGGTGAGGCAGTCTTTGGCCATCTGGCAATGTGGGAGGGAAGGAGGCAGAGAGATTAATAATATTAGATAAAACGAAATCTGCTTTAGTTAAATAAACCCTTTGGTGGGGATGGTCTAAAAGTTTAAACAGTGACAGCAAAAAAAAAAGAGAAAGAAGTGGAGTCTCCAAATGGTTTAAATAAAGCCATAACTCATCTAAGCGGGCTTTATCTCGAGTAGATTTAAATGTAAGTCATTAGAATGATCAAAAAAATATGTAATAAGACAACTTCAGTTCACAGAAATGAAAAGGAAATAAAATAGCACTACCTAAAAATATTGTGTTTTTCCATGGGAGACTGGATTATCAAGTAGGCTATAGAACCAGGTTTTAATTCAAAATGATTTTTAACAAATTGGCAAGCCTAAAACAAGTAGTTTACCTTACAAACTACAGTAAAATAAAATTTCGTTTCCTTATTTTCTTAGACAAATTCTCACCTCTATAAGAGTAAAGAGCATAACTTCGCCGACACATTCATGTGCTTTGGAAATCATGTCCTCCACCAAACTGAAATTTGAAACACAATAACACAGATCAATAAAGATTGTACATTAATACACTATCTGGATGTAAAAAATAAGTATTATAAAACGAAAACAGAAATGTTGGTTCTATTATTTGACTTTCACAACCCTTATTATTCAAAGAAAATTTTTTTAAATGAACGATCAGAACATTTGTGTGTAATGTACTGTGAACAGTTCACCCTAGATGTCTGTAGACATGAATGAAAGAAAGCATTTACAAGAGTAGACATCTCACCTTGCAACTTCTTCCTCCCCAAGGCCCCGAGGATTTTTTATGTCTATGGCTGGAATCTCATCAGGGTACTGCAGCAGGAAGAGATATGTTAAGAGCATAACTATGTGTGACCTGGCATTTAAAAAAAATTAGTTTGTATAATTATGAGTCTCACTTTAGTTTGGACTTTCCTAATCTCATCTCCTTCATATCACCGATCGACAACTAAGTGATTTACTGTTCCCCTTGTTTATCCAAAGCTAATCAGGAACTGAGAATACATTGTTCATGCTGCAGCTATATTATTCACTCTACCTTATTCATTTTTTTTATAGAATCCATTTTTGTACAAACCCCTTTAGTTCTATATATTTTGATCAAATTCAATTTTTTCGGAGTACCTTTTCTATTCCTATCTAGAATATTATCACTACCTGGCTGTTTAGTTTTGCTATAGCATGTATCTTGTTGGCATCAGAATGATTGCATCAACACCACATAGTTCTTTCAGTTTAAAGTATCAGTGTTGTTTTGTTACCCTTTCTTAAAATCTATAACTTCATCATATTACCCAACAAGGGCCCAGAGGGTGAACTCTCTAGAATTGCTTGATATTTTTGACATGCTATCATACACCATAAATAGCCAGCAAATGAGTTGACTAAGAAATAACATAACTACACTACTTGGTAATTTCATGTTTGAACAATGCTCACATAACTTTTTTAAATACAATAATAAAAAAAAAGAAAAACACATTTCAAGAAATAATACAATAAATTATAATAGTACAAAAAAAAAAAAGAAAAACAAAGTTCACGAAATAATATATATAGTAAAATCACAATAGTAAAAAAAAAAAGAAAAAAGAAAAACACATTTCAAGAAATAATGTAGTATTGTTCCTCACATAAACATTATGAAACAAAAGAAAGAAAATGGAGAAAAAACCTTTGGAGTTGGAGTGAAGACCACAGTCATACACACAAACTGTTTGTCGAGCTCATCCCCAGTGGACGGATGCAAAACAAGCTCGATCGTGTCCAACGTTCCACTGAGCCGAGAGAAAAAAAAATCAAGCCATTACACTTTGCATATGTGCTATGATAGAAGCATTATACACAGTTATGGTTGAACATAGTTCACTGGAAGTTATCGCTTTTTTTCAACAAAATGTATGTTGTCATTTATAAGTAAAATCAAATGTTAAATTATTGATCAGAAGTTGGAGGAAAGAGGGAGGGAAAGTTAAATTGATAGAGAGAAGTCAGAAAGAGAGAGAGAGAGAGAGAGAGAGAGAGAGAGAGAGAGAGAGAGATCGTAAAAAGAAGTTGGCAAAGAGATAGAGGGAAAAGGGGCCGAGAGGGGGTGACAGAAATGAAAACGAACGAGCGAATGAAAGATTATCAGTAAAAAAATTAGGACTGTTATTGTAAATCTAGATCACCTTGAGCCTAGATAAAGATATTGAGTCTAGGGTAGACAGAAAGAAAGGGAGAGATAAATTTAGGAAAGAGATTGGAAGAGACAGACCGACGGAGAAATGGAATGCATGAATGGATGAGAGACTATCAATGAATGGGAGTAGTGGAGATTTGAATGTTGGTCTTGAGGAATCAAGAGGGAAAAAGTAATGCCTGGCAACTAGGAGATTACATGTAAAAACAAACACAAGCCTTGCCAATATCTACCTCTGATGCAACAGACCATGAAACCTGCTGCTTGCAGGTAGATTTTGTAACATTCTTTCCCTAGCATTGAGTCACAAAGAAGCAACGCTCAGTGTCATCGGAGGCATTGAAATCACCACATGATGCGTGTTAATTTATTGATGGCTCCATTGGAAATACATGACTGAATTTTATTTCCAGATAATATTTTCCCATTTCACGATGATTTTATATCTTCTAAAGAAAAAATTATGCACCCCCCCCCAGCATCTTTTCCGATTTCGCGGGTCCAAACGTATATCTTAAATATATGTATATTATGCTATAATTTATAAATCTATATGTGTCAATTACTCACTCTGCCTTTCGCATGTAGGACAACTCACTGATGTAGATCGCCTCTAGGGCCTCTAGCTCTGTTTCAATGGGGCTGGCAAGTCAAACAAATATAAGAAAAAACAACTTCAGGTAAAGAGCTTTAAATTTCTAAGTGTAAATGTTTCATAATTGAGAACATTTAAATCACAATAAGAATGATATCTACATGTATGATGTATAATTTTCTAAAATGTGGACAGATTTTAAACTTTTTTATGAACGTTTCTTTACTTAAAAAGAAGACAATTTTTAAAATGGTAGTGTACTCAGTTTGATCCCTTCATCTGGCAAATTTTTTTGTCAAATTTTGTCCCCTACTGTTTGGGTTGGTGTCAGGAATAATGTGACTAGCTGAGAGTGAGACAGGAGTTCTGGTGTCCGTGCACTGCCTAAATTGTGTAGCAGCACAGTTTTCAAAAATTAGTCTTGGTACTTGTTGCTATACATGATCCTCATTAGGAGCCTCGGAGAAGTAGATCTTAGAAGTAGATAAGATCTTGATCAAGATTTTAATATTAAATTTTGTCAGTAGGCCTAGAGTGTAACTTGCTCTTACTTTTCTTCGTTGCTGTCACTCATTATTACGGTTGCCTTGAGATGAAGATCGCTAATATGAAAACTACCACATTTGAATCTAGATATCTAGATCTAGATCTATACACATGATTTGTCCATCATAAGCTCCGTGTTTAAATGTTGGAGATTGAAAATTCTCCCAGATCCACCAGTCGAATTAAAACTGCCTATAGGATAGTTTGTTTTTAAAAGTAGATTGGAGGAATCAGCTGTAACGCTGGACAATCAAGGTAGATCATCAATGAAAAATTCACTGCTTGTCACACGGCGTACCGAGACATGCAAGAAGACTGTCAGAGACTGACATTATTCGAAGAAAATAAGAGATCGAAAACGAAAGGAGGCCAACATGTCGGCAGAACAAAAGAGGGTGTCCACATACACGGTCTAGGTACACGGTAACCTTGTACCAAAAAAAAAACCTTGTACCTAGCTCGAGATCTGTAGCATGTCTACATACACGGTACCCATACATAATAAATACATATAAATCTATGACGGTACCCTCTCATGCAAAACTTCCGATTGTCTTCCCTAAGTCTCCAACTAATCGCGCGCGCGCGTGTGTGTGTGTGTGTGTAGCTCTGCGCTATTTTATGTGTGAAGAGTATTAACTTTGTGTTGCATATTTTAATACCCAGCATACCTTTCAATACAAAGATGATTTTATAATCTTGATCTATGCTATATTCGAGTCAGAATAGTACACGGGTTTGATTACTCAATTTTAGATTTTAAAACCTGTATTTATAAAATCGTGACAACGGCCAATACAACCAGTATTGATGGGACCAGAAAAAAAAAACATTTTTCAGACCTCCTTCGGCGTAAGGCCCCGCGATCTGATAATCACCAACGTTGGGTTTTGTTGTTGTTGTTGTTTGTTTTTGTTTGGGTTTTTTATTTTGCTTTTTTTTTGTTTTGTTTGCGGGCACTACTATCTACAAGTTTTATAACGCAAGCGGCAACACGCTGTCACGAGTGTGGAATTTAACATGCAGCAGAATGGAAAAGTTTTGTTATGGTTACGGATACATTGCAGAGTGTGGTAATTGTTTGTATGTTTGTGAGAGAGGGGAAAAAAGAGAGAGAGAGAGAGAGAGAGAGAGAGAGAGAAGAGTTAGCTTAATGTACAACGTCAACACGGCTATTATTATACTGATCACTGACAGTTGTACGTGCTGCCACACATAGACTCCTGTCTCAGCCAGTCAAAGTTTCATAGTGAGACCGCCGAAACCAGCAGTGGGCAAAATCAGACAAATGTATTTTTGTCCGATCGTGGGATTCAAACGGCGGATCTTCCGATGTGGCGACTAAAGCTCTACCACTTGAACTAGTTCACCTTTGAAAGGAGGAGAGAGAGAGAGAAAGAGATACAGAGATGTAGATTGACACTGATCTATGTAGATAGAGAGCATTTGGGAGAGAGTGACGGAGGGGTTGGGAGGGGGAGGGGAAAGAGGGGGAGGAGGGTGGTGGAAATAGTGGATGGCAAGAAGAATGAGGCTCTAGAATGGAAATGGATAGTAATTATTATTTCTATAAGGCCTGTAATCACTCTTATCATTGTTATTTTTAGTGTTGTCACAACAGTTATTGTTATGATTATTTGTATTACTATCATCTTTATTATTAGAATATGTGCATTAGATATACACATAAAATTGCCCAACACTACCGCCTCTTTGTCCTCTTTTGGTCATTTTAAACGATGAAAGCAATAACAAATGTGTAATATATATATTTCTAAATTAAAGTTCTCATTTACTCTTGTTTACTCTTGATCCACACTCAAACTAATCAAGATCTAAATCTATAGATTAGAAAAGAGATACGAATAAGACAAGTTAAGAATACATTGATCTAGACCCAGAACACGTTATGCTCCATTTAATTTGGCCACCGTTGCGGTATCTTTTTCCCCCAAAAACACGCGTAACGTGTTAATTTTTCGTGTTCAGGGCATCTCGCTTTCGACATGGCTAAGTTTGTACATTGTTATTGTTTGTAAATAACTTCAAACGAAAGTTCCTCGAGCTCAAAGGGCGCAGAATTATTGTTCCAACGATTAAGGTTCGAACATAACGATTACATTGTTTCATCCCCCCCCCCCTTTTTTCCCCGCTTTAAAAAAAAAAAAACACATTTGCGCGCATGTTATAGGCGAAAATAATGATCTCTTTTTTAAGGTATTGTTAGTTCGCAGATGAATTGTTTGCCTGTTAAATACATGTATTAAAATGTTTTTGTATTCATTCAAGTGACAAACAAACAAAAATTAAAAAAATAGAAATTTTTCTTGAGGCTAAATTACATGAAGATCCACCATCCCATGTCCCTAGATTATGAGCTGCTGGCAATGAAACAAAGCACCAGCGAAGGTGAAGAAGATTCGCACGTGAAGCGTGATGAGATTGACGATTCAAACAACAACAACAACAACAACAACAACAATAACAACAATAAAACACAATGAAATTGGACCATAGCGTATTAAAAGAACGCCCAAAAATGAATTGGAAATGAACAAAATGGGAAGGTTCGAATACAATGTGAAGCTGATGGGCATAACATACAGATGGACCAATTAAAAAATCGGACGTTTCCCTTTATTTTGGAATGGCATTCTTCAAATGGTCGACGCAAAAAACAATAGCCTGTTAAACACTACATCTGATTTGAATAAATCAATTGATGACGTACCGCAGTGCGGCTGGTTTGAAAAAAATTGTATCACTTCCAAACTGACATGTTCCAATTTAGTGAAAAAATGGCATGAAACTGTCCGCATCATCAAATAAAGCAGAGGCATTCCAAGGTGAGGAGAGCACCTATTGATTATGGTGACGCAAATGAATCACAGATGAGTCCCTCAAATAATGACAGAGTAGAGACATTTCTTCCGTTTATGAACCATTTCCTATCATCTATTCAGAAATTATCACTCGTTTGTATTAAAAATGTGTGATGAGGAGTTGAAAACCGTAAAACAGAGACTAGTATATTTACCATTCACAAATGATTTACGCATTTCTTTATCACACTCATGAGCCGCACTAGTTAACAAAGTTACGAAACATCTTTTTTTTTTTTTTAAAGAAGAACCAAAAGAAATAAACCCAGTGTTACGCCTTCGCAGGCTTACTTTTAACAAGCAAGTCCAACACACATTTCCAAATGTTAAAACTGCACCCAGAATAATACTTAGTCCTCATATTATTAAAAATCAGCGAGGAAATTATCTTTTCAAAGAACAACAAGAATAGTTTGTCAACCTGTGTCTTATGATCATCACACCAAAATGTTATCCGTGACCTGAAATAATTAAATATGAAAACAAAACAAAAACAACAAACGTGACATAGTTATTAGAATATTAAAACCATTCATCAGTGATAACATCCTTACTCTACACCTTTGGCTCACCCAAACGACATGTAAAACGCGCTGTAAACAAACAATAATAATTATCATAGACCACAGATGTCTATGAATAGCCATCTGTGTCATATACCAATCATTAATTTGAAGGAGCTACCTGAGATTGTGAGAGACACGACAGTGCTTGATTAAGGTGTGCAAATGTTGACCCCTGGCCCAGGTGCAACCGATGCGTGTAGGCTTGTCCCAATTTTAATTTTATCAAAAAGTTGTGATTTTTAATATGAGTTCGGGTCGCTGATTTAAAAACAACTAATTACACTGTAGATTTGTTGTACGTTGTCTCCTTTCTGACTGTCCAGTTAGCCTTATGATGTCACAAACCAGCTGAGGTGCGTATGACTCTCATTAGAATCGAACATCGAATTTCGGTGGGATGTAAATTTCATTCCGACGTATTATTTTGTCAGCGATCCCACACACCGGCGCCGACCTTCCATAACGCTTTCGGCGCATAATAATATCTAGTAGATATGAGATCGAATTTTGCGGCTTCCCCGAACCCATGTGTTTATACTGTCCAAGAGCAATTTGAACACCACTTAAGCGGACAAACACTATCGAACATAATCAAGCTTGGGGGACTTTTTGTACAAAAACGAAACAAATGGAACGCCGACATTCTACTTTGTAAAGAAAATCAAGATTATAAAAAGTGGGCAATCAGAACGACAAAAAATCACAATTGTTCATAATATTACAATTATTGCAAGATCAAAACTTCGTGTTCCAGTACAGTGAAATTTAATTTAAAATGTAAAGTAAGTTATTCATCACAATAAATGACGTCATCAAACATTGCCGTCTAACCTCGCCGATCGCGAACTGTTCAACCTTCCTGCATGTTTACACAAAATGGCCGAGGAGTTGGATAGGCGATCGAAGCAGAAAAAGAGTTTTGCATCGAATCAAAAAATGCCAGGGTTAGTATTATTTATGCATGTGTCATATTAAGCGTTACTCACAAGAGATGCATGTCATATTACGACCGTGTACAAATTTTAAACAAAAGCCCTTAGGATCCAAGTAGAATAATCGAGTCGATACGGTTTGCAAAACGGGAATGGTTGCCACTGTTTTGGTACCTCCTGGTCTAGATTAGTGTGATTAGATCTATGTCTGTAAGACACCCACCCATAGTCTACATGCATTCAATCCCATTAATTTGTCTAGAAAAGCATTATGTATCCTTTTTGACGCCGCAGATGCTAGATACTTGAGTAACTTGTAGTTTTTAGACTAGATCTAGTCTAGATGTAGATTCTAGATCTAATTTAGACTTTCTCTTAAAATCTAGATCTAGATCTAGATTCTCTAGATATATAGATCTAGATTCTCTAGATATATAGATCTAGATTCTTTAGATATATAGATCTAGATCTAGACATCCTTGTTCTAGATTTCCGTATAGTATGTAGAATGATCTAGATTCTAGGCCTAATAAATATTATCCACTTAAAGCTGCATTAAAACTATACTTTCTACTCATCTTCGACTTAAGTGTTCCAAAAAAACAAACCGAAATGTGGGTGCATTCAATGTATGTAGCGCAATGCACACACTACAATATTACTTATTAGTGATTTATGAGATTAAGAACATGGGGTATAGTTTTTAATTGCAAAATGTCAAAGTTTTTAAAGCAAACAATGTATAAGTACCATAAAAAGATGACATTCCTAAAAGGAGTGTAAATATAATTTCTATTTCCCTGGTACACTAGATCTAGGTTCCCATTAGCACATCGCACCGTTTTTACCTTCAACCTTATAAATTAAATAAAAAAGGCACAATTTTTCTTCTGAAAATTGAGACTGTTGTCTTGCTTACATTTATCATAAAATTAAAGAACAGACTTGATGACTCAGTTCAATATATTGCATATAATTTTGTGCAGAATTTTATTTCCTAAATCATTTAAAATGTATTTTTTCAATTGAAACTGAATATAATCTTTATAATGGTTTAAAACAAGTTACAATTGAGCATGATTGCCATCTGTCAATTTCACTATGGTCTGATAATCTGAGCTGTAACCTAGGAGTAAAATTGAAGTTATATCAAAGAGTTTTAACTTAAATCTGGTTGCACACAGTCTCTGATCTGATATAAAATCACTCGATTATACATTCATCAAATTGTTCTTATCTAGATCTATACATCTGAGCCTTTATAATAGATCTGGAGCTAAAAATAAATTTTCTCAATTTATGATTGGATGCTAGACTGCATGCTAAGAAATTTTTGTCAGTAAGGGTGTAGTGCACAAGATATTTTTTGCCTTAACATTTTTTGTATACAAGTGAGCAGGACTTTTAATGTTATGTGTTTTTTTTTTATTATTCTTATTCCAGTGAAAATGGATCTGACAGTGATGTCCTTGGTCAATCTGGTAAAAAGAAAGGCAGACCACCCAAAGGAAGTGTGGCGTTGAATTCAGCAAATATTCTCTCAGCACAACCAACCACAACCGCTTCCATGTCTAATTCAGCATCGAAAACGGTTGCAGCTATTCTGAAACAAACCAAAGACCACAGACCTGCTAAAGAGCCGACTGTTCAAAGAATAGCTGACCCACAACAGCAACAGAATGTCGGCAACAAGAAGAAAGGAAAGGTAGGCTCAGCTGCCACATTATCGCCACATCGTGAGCACATGTCTAAGTCGTCCCCCTTGCTAAACCAGCTGAGCATGTCATCACCGCTAGGAAGTTCCCTGATGGCGGCGGAGAGTCCCCTGAGCAGGGTGAGCTCCCCTCCATCCGCTTCGCCTGCTATGTCCCCCTCCTCCGGCCCTCTGCGGGGAGTTTCCCCATTGGGAAAAGAGCAGAGTCAAATGATCACCACTAAGGCGTCATCGCTCAGCCGAGACCTGTCACCGTCTCGTATCACGGCTCAGATGGTGAAGGTCATGGGCGAGACGACTAGCACCACAGTGACCACAACCACTACATCAACACCGAATCTGCTGCGATCTGCGCTGCAAGGCAACATGCCAGACCCCATGGGGATTCTTAACGCCTCAAAACAAGACATGGTGACAGGTCCCTCCGCTCATTCATCATCCTCATCATCATCATCCTCCTCATCTTCCTCAGCATCGTCTGCTGAGACTGTTCTCTATGGAGGGTTTAATTCACCTAGCTCTATAGCAAAAACTATTGCGAACATTTCTGCGGCTGCTGGCATCAACAGTAACAGTATCTCTGCCGGGCGCAGCCTGCAGCTTCAGAAACAATCTCACACTTTCAGCAAGATGCTTACAACCCTCAGTGGTTCAGAAGGCTTTGAGAGTCTCAACGCCAGTAACTCGAACACCAGCTCTCCCCACCATGGCCACATGCTGCAACCGCTCCAACCATCACAGTTTCAGACCATGATTCTGCCTGACTGTGGCCTGGACGAGGTGCCGCATCACACATCCCTGTCGACAGTGGAGGATCTGCTCTCAGCGACTGATGGGACTATCCAGACTGTCAACGTATCTCACATCCCAAAGACAACGTCTCTTAACAGGTTTGTACTGGGGAGTTAAAATTTAGTTTCATGTGATACACGTGTACAGAGTTTAAGAAAAAATCCAGGTTTGATTTCTAAAGGATGAGGTGAAAAAAAAAAAAATTACACAAGCCATGAATTAATATCTAAATATATGTAGCGTATCCTATATCATTTTGAATTGATCCAAGCCAAATGTGTTTCCAAAAGTATTTTGAATGCAATTGAAAGAAAGTACAGTTTTGTTGTGTTTGTGCCCACATTATAGTGTTATACTGTAGAAAGTTTCAGCTCTGAACATTAAAGAAGTCTCATTGATTTCTTATATGTTCTTAAAAAAAAAAGGCAATGATAATTATTGTTTTATGAAACATTTTACATTTCTACCATACTAGATATGCCTTCAACAAGTGATACATTCATGATCCAAAGTTTTAACCCAACAGAGCCAACCACGTGCATGTACATAGACTTTCATTTAAAAGATAAAAGGATGAAGTTTTTAAATCTTCAAAAATTGTTATTTTTCTTTTGATTCAAAAGATATCCCTTTAGGATAAAACTTTAAAATGGTGCGATTTTATGAGCATTGCTGGCAAACTATTTTGTGACTCCTTTGAGTTAACTTGAGTCAGTTCGAACAAGGGTTCCTCTCCTCCCAGTGTGATCTGGCTGTAGTTGCACTACCCTAGGTCTGTCCAAGGTTCCTTCAGTTTGGTTAAAAAATAGGAACCTGGGTGGGGCGCATGGAGCTTGTAAACTCCTTTATTATAGCAAAGCAAATTATTTTAGTTTGACCTTAGTGGTATATTATAAGTTGTATAAGTTTGCCTCAGTAACTGTGATTTTTTTTGTCGATCAGTTATAAAGAATACTGTTTGTAGTTTTCTGCGAAATAAATAGAATTTGTTATATAGGCCTAGAAGAATGGTAGCTCTTAGATATGCTGTTTTGACATTTATATAAGCTTAGCAATGTGTTTGTTTCTTTTAGATTAGTAGGTTTTTCATGATTTTATTTTATGTAAGGAAAGGAAAACAATAGTAGATTGACCTACTGATATAGGAACAATTCTTTTTTTCTTTTTTTTTTGATATCTCAAAACTACCTAAATGAAATTATATTATAAATTCCATTTTTCAAGCTCAGTGACAAGCTATTTTTAGTATAGACAACTATGATAAGTAACACAACTGTTCAAAACTTTTTGTGTCCCAGCTCCGGAACCTCTAGCGGAACTCTGAACCCAGGCTCGGCTTCAACATCCCCTCGGCAGGGTCAGGCCTCGAGTCGGAGCGCCATGGAAATTGCCCAGCAGATCAGGATGGAGGCCAACGGGCAGAAGTCTAGCGCGCTCAAGCCTGGCATGCAGCAGCAGTTGCGCTCGCAGATCCAGAGTTCTCGCAGCATCGACGCTCAGCTCAAGTCTTCTGCGACCATGGGAGGTGCCGCCAGTAAGGTCACGGTGAAAAGATCGTCAAAAGAGGCTGACTACCCAAAAGTAAATATGTTAAAACTTTTTTTTCAGAATTTTTTCTTTCTACCATTGAAATTCAACAAAATAATAATGTCTCTGCATTTTGGACAGATTCATGTTTGTGTACTGGCATTAAATTTATTTCAACAGCGATCTTGATGCTACATCAGTGCAAATGCTCAAGGAAGATATTCCCTTAAGAGTAATAGCAATGCTGTTATCTTCCCATACAGCTGTTTCAGTTTATCACTATTGTCTTAGCTTTTATTTACTGTGCTTGTTTATGTGCAATCAACTCACTCTGACTGTCTGTTCCTGTCTCCAGTCTTTGGAGGCCAGCATGCCACTGCTCGCAGCCAAGCTCGCCCCAGGCTCCACATCCATGGCCGTTGGAAAAGTTGTCTCCCTTCAGCAGTCGATCATGACATCATCAACCCAGCCTTGGCAGTCAGCATTCCCGTCAGTGGCGTCAGCAGGGTCAGGCACCGTGTGTGTTTCAAGCCAGGTCAAGAGAACTGTGGGCCAGCAGCAGCAGCAGCACAAATCTTCATTGTTATCATCATCGCTGTCACTGTCACCCTTGTCTTCGGTTTCGGAACATAATCTGAGGCAACAGCCATATCCTCATTCTCAGAGACAACAGCCGCAGGCACAGCACACCTTCGTTCAACAGTTGAACTCAGTGCAGAATGATGGTGCCAGTGACTGTTGGTCGAGCCAGATGAACCATCAGCAGGCAAGGCAGCAGGTCCAGCAGACGTGTAACCAGGCAACCAGTGTCGCCTCAGCCCCTCCCCTGAATCTGTCCGGGGGGCTTGAGGAACTCCTCTCTGGGCTGGACAAGCAGCAGGCCCTGGAGAAGCTGCTCCAAGCCAGTATCAATACCAGTCTGGTTGAGAGGGCGGCACAGCTACAACAGCAGCAGCAGCAGCAGCAGCAGAACCACCATCACCATCAACAGCAGCAGCAGCACCAGCAACAAGAGGAAGACTACCATAACCTGAACTTGCACCAGCTGCTCACGTCGCACACAATTGCAGGCGACCCGATCCAAACGAGTGGGGTCAGCCTGACCTCGTTGATTTCAGCTGCCTCTTCCACGTCCACCCAAGTCAGCTCGTCATCTATGCAGGACCTTGTTGGTCGCCTCGCCAAAGAATTTCCAAACCAGCTGATGACAGGACAGGTCCCTCCAGAGTCTTCAGTACCTTCAATCCCTTCATCCCTTACATCATCGTTATCATCGTCGTTGTTTCCACAGCATTCAAACTCTTCAGCTCAATCATCTGTGTACAGGCTCGGTGATTCCCAGCAGACCGCCATAGACGTTGACATGGATCTAGAGATAGGGCAGCTAGCTTCCATCGCCAATGATGACATTAACTTTCAGAGAAAGCACCAGGTGAATCACCCTTCTCTCCACAACTCTTTGAAACATACGCCACCTACTGTCAGTGAATCAAAACCTGCAGTTATTCTCTCCACATCATCGTTACCTCTACAACAAAGCACTGTACCCCTTGCCAGCAATGTTGGTAGTAGTTTACCACCCCCACCCGATTACAACCCCCCTCCTCCATATCACTCAAAACCAAACCAGTCTGTCCCGGCCCAGCATCCACCTCACTCTGTGGCTTCAGGCAAGTCAGCCAAATCCGCAGTGTCCAACCCGGCCGCCAAACAGAATCCGTTCACATTCCCGACCCCCGGGGTGCACCCGGATCTCAGCTCTCAGGGCCTCACGGCCTACTCCCTTACCCAGGCCAGCGTGTGCAATAGCGGCAGTAACTCCATCACCAGTCTAACTGGCTCAGGAACTCTCAATACTGCAGTCAAACAGGAACAGTTCACAAATTTCCGTGAGCCGATGACGGTGGCAGCTGGAAACACTCTCTACTCTGGCAGTAAGATAAATTCTGACCCAGGACAGTCAAGAGGAAATGCTCACATTGCGTTTGGGTCATCAAGCACGCAGCAAAAAGTTCATCCTGATGGTTCAGAGTCAGACAGGAAACCGAGTATTTCTGCTGCCGAGCATAGCACAAGTGAGGGTGACCTCCGACCAATGACGGTCCAACCTTTCAACCAGAGAATCTCAAACCTGTCCTGCCTGCCTGTAATGAACTCAACGTACCGGTACCGATCAAGTTCCGTCGCTGCCCAGAGAGCCAGGTGAGACTGCTTCTCAACTTTGTAACTGTGCGGTGGATTTGAAAGGCATTTTTATAAATCTGTCTGTAGAATCAGTGATTCACAAAATCATTATCTTTATGCCTGCTGAATCCGTTTTAACATTTTGATAATCAATCTCACTTCGTTTGTAGAATCAATTACAAAATCATTATTGTTATGTCTGAAGAATCAAAGTTGGCAAATTCACTACCCACATAATGTAAGGCATTCTAACCAAGGTATAATGAATAATCCTTGAAACATGTCTGTCGAAATGAATATACATTTATGTTTCTCAAAAGATCTTTTTGCAGAAGCGAACAATCTAGAAGTTTATCAAAACATCCAATTCATGAAGGCATTACACAGTATATGTGCACATGCAAATTTTGTTTACATGTATTATATTACTTTATCTCTGTCACAATTTTTAGATCAGGGGTGATCACCAACATAGCCAAATCCCTGGACATCCTGCGGCAGAATCTGCAATCCGGCATCAACAAAGAAATTGCAGAGATAATCCGACGCTACAGTGATGTATGTTTGAAAAATTAATTTAAAGACACTCTTGGCAAAATACTTATATAGAGATCAATTGTAAGTCACCAAAATAATCTGAGAAATCAAAGGAAACTGGTCTTCAGATACAACATTGGAGCAGAAATTGTAGGGTAAAGCCTGGAAACCCTGCACCAGACTGCATTGTTTATTGAGGAGGCTAAACTGAAAATTATAAAAAGAAACATTTTATAGTCGTGGAAAAAGCTAATTTAAACATGTAAAGTAAAAAAAAGCCTATCATGACATCTTTTCCCATGGAAAAACATAAATTTATGATTTTTGGGTTTGATTTTCAGAGATACTTTCAACCAGCTCTTCAGAATATACGCCAAAACAACAATGATGACTTTGTAGGTACAGAACATCTCAACTACGTTTGTCGACAGATTTTGGAGGAGGTGAGTTCACACTGAGAAGTTGTGTATATAATACGTTAGAAGTATCTGAGGCAGAAAAGACTTAGGTTGCCTGTTTTTTGTAAGATAGGGATTGTCTTTCAAGACATAGAATGATTGTGTTTTTTGTTTTATTGCTTTTTGTACATTTTTTTTATTTACTAAGGTTGTCCTATATCTTTCTCTTGGTTAGTCATGAATTTGAAAATGTTCTTGTATGACGTAGGTAACCTTTAGACTAATAGGTAAAAAAAAATGTTTAGAGAGAAGAGTAATGTTAACAATCTTAGTCTTGGGACCCATCCACTATATAGCTTTGCTGCAGATGTAGGACGTTAAGAAACCAACCAGTATTCACTCACTGACCTGTCAGGAGTGCTGTTCCAGTTTCTCCCTTTAATTTTGTCATACTTTCTGTACCATACCATTTGCCCAGAAATCTCAGGATCTTATTTCCTGGCCACTCAACACTGTCAAAGAGTTTGGGTAAATTTGTTTTTTTGAACCGTCTTGGGCACCATCTAATTTTTTACCGTTTACTCTCTGTGCAGGCGAAGACAGAGTACATGCCAGAGATCAGGCGGAGTGTAACCCCCTCCGACATCGGAGATAACGCCTCGGAGACTGGAAGCAGCAGTGGCAGAAGAGCAGCGGTGAGTGGCGTGGAGTCATTCTTGACAACATAAACGTCATATAATGTTTTTTTTTTTTTAAACCTTTGCTTCAATATTTTTGATACCGGATCAAATAACTTGTCCATGTCATTTGTCTAAATATTGATTGAATAAATTGACAAGTGATCGTGGCATAAAGTAGCTTAAAAAGACTTAAAGAGGGAAATGGAAAAAAAGTTTACTTCATAAAGGGCTTAATCCTGTCTCTTCCATTGACACACTTTTTAGTTTCCTTACATTAATACATAATTTGAAATATTACAATATATTTGGTTCACTCATTTTTAAAGGTAAAACTACATTAGTGTGTCTGAGAAGTACTCAAATCCCAAATGTGTGTTATCTGGGATATTTTTTAAATTAAATAATGATTTTCCTTGGAACATGTCACACTTTGTTAATGCATATTATAAAAACTGACAAATGAAAAAGAGAAGCGAATTGTAATACTTTAACTAAATCATGCTGTAAATATATATATTTTTTCCCCTTTCTTTTCATTTAGATGTTCAAACGAGGGCGGATATCAGACAGTGACTCAGAAAAGGGAAGTGAAGGAGGCTACAAGAGAAAAATTGCAAAAGTGAGTAAAGATTGATATTATTTTAATTTTGAACATATTCATTTTTATTTCAGCAGTAAAAGGCTAGCAGCTCTCAACTGCTTATTGACATTGATTATTGAAACTAATGTAACAACTTTGAAATTAATACCCTACAATTTTTTCACCTAAGATTGCCCTAATAACTGAATCAAAGTGCAATAAATTTTTTATGTCCTTTACAATTACTTGCCCTTAAGCCGGCCATAGACGTGTCAATAAATTGCAGCCATCAGTTGGCTGGCAATATTGCTATACAATATCCCAAGCAATACTTGTCTTCCATCTGCCCACACACGCGTCGACAAAATCATTCGATCCACAAGATGAACGTGTGCAATTGTGTTAAATGCAGCATCAAACATCAAGCAGCAGCAGTAATGTATTAAGATTTTCAGAAGAAGAGCTAAAAAAAGACGCTCACGTAGAGTATGGTGAAGTCATGGCTACTAAAAAAAAAAACAAAGTTATCTCATGTTAATTTAATAAGGGAATTACAAGACATCCCCGAAGACTGGAAAAACTACTTGAGCTTGAATAAAGAATCATATCTTGACTTATTGTAAAGGGTTACCCCTTTGATTAAAGGGCGAGACACTGTCATGCGCTCGGTTATAACCCCACATGAGCGAAAATTACATCAGCTTTTTTCAAGACGGACTGGAAAAGAAAAATCATCACGAAGAGAAGAAATGAACATGATTTTAAATAACACCAATGAGTAAACATGTTCAGCTTTGTAAAGTTTGTTAATTGTCTCTCATTCAGTTCAAATAAAATTGTGTTAAGATTTTTAAATAATTAACATATCTATATAACGCGAAGTGATGTAAAGTTATACCATATAATTATACTGGTAGATAATTTGATAGAGAGACACAAAAAACATGGGCGGGAGTGAGGAGACAAGAATATTAAGTTTATAGAGGCAAATAACGAAATAAAATTTAATTCTCTAAAACGCGTTCTAAAAAGCATCTCTACGTGTAGACTTTGCTAATTTTGGGTCGAGAAAAACGAATCTGTTGTCAGATTCAAAATCCGGTGGCTCATAAATGAACATTTGACCAGCAAAAATAACCTACTGCACCGGCGTCGGCTTGTCTGGCCTTAAAAAAACAAAGGGCCTGCCGCAGATTGACAAGGTCGCGCGGCGCGGGCAATTTTTTTTCAGGTTGTACCAGTCGATGAGCAATCAGCTTTTGAAGTCGATAAATTTCTGCAATATCCCCATACACCAAGCAAAATATTGCCAAAATGGTCGCAAAGCGATGATTTATAGCAATTATTGCAACGTCTAGGCCGGCTTTATATCTATCTGGACAAACTTTTCAGTATATATAGCCCTAGCAGAACACTTTGTTATTCCCATGAAGAAAAATATGTTATTATTTTTGTTATTATTATTATTATTATTATTATTATTATTATTATTATTATTATTATTATTAAAGTGTCAACTGGTACTATACAGATGCCATGAAAAAAACCTGATCAGTTAATTATAT
Source organism: Elysia chlorotica (assembly GCA_003991915.1). NCBI lineage: Eukaryota > Metazoa > Mollusca > Gastropoda > Plakobranchidae > Elysia > Elysia chlorotica. The sequence goes on from RQTK01001121.1 coordinate 121,652, forward strand.
TCTATTCTTACTTAGAGTTGTCATTATGGTGTTTGATTCTCAGAGTTTGATACCAGTTTTAGATTGTTTAGTTTGTTCTACCCATATTTATTCTAAGGATCGATAGAGAGTGCAATGATTGACTTCTGATCTTATATATTGACTACCTATAGAACAATAAGATTTGATCCTCTCAGTTATTATCATTCACTTTTAGTACAGCACATCTGCATCTGTTGAACATTTCTGTGAACTGAAGATCAAGAATAAGAATTATTGCAGCCAAACTGCTGGTTGAGGTTCCCCTTAAAACAATTATTTGTAAAAATTTTTGCAGCTCAACTATCTCCCCCCCCCCCCCCCACTATTTTTTGCAGCTTAACCATATACCCCCCACCCCCTTCCAAAGCAAAAACAAGAAAACTTATCAGCTCTGAGAATCAAACAGTCATATAAAAATGAGAATGGATTATGAGGAGATATATATAAAATCCACATATTTAAACAAGCAATTGCTTTTCCACTCTCCTCAGAAAAAAGGGAGGCCCACTGTTCATATTTCAGGGTGAGTGAACTTCATCACCATCATCAACATCATTATCAATGTCATCATTGCATACAAATAATCATCATCATCAGATGGTTTGTGTGATCGCCCCAGCTATCACAACCCACCACTTCTAGCTGACACTTGTGTCTCTGATGTGCCGTTTTTGCTCGGTCCTCCAACCCATTCTGTGATATTGTCGATCTCTTTCCTTTCTATCTCACAGCTTCTCTCTTTCCTTCTACGCTTTGAAGATGACCTGACTGGGTCTGGGTCAGTGGGTGTGAAAAAAATGGGGTGCAACAGTACTGTTCACCTGGTTAACTGATGCTCTGAGTGTTGCGCTGTTATCGCCGATCTTTTTATTATATTTCTAGTTATAAGTTCATAAAACGTTACATTTCTATTGCGCTGAGAAGTTGGTTGATTTCACTATCTTGTTTGTTTCTAGTTTTTAGTAATCGTGTGAGGGGAATTTATATTTGGTATTGTTGGATTATTTTTTTCAAACCAGGCGAGTGACACCTTCAAAAACTAACAAATCTGGTGAACCAGTCAAGCGAGAGGGGCCAAAGGTGAGTTTGATTCTCTAGTCTGATGTACTGAGAGACGTGGTGAAAATTACCTAGAGATTTAGATGCTTCTGTTATTGGGGGTTTTGTGTGTGTGTGCTTGAAAATACTATTAACCTCAGTATTTTAAAAGTTTATATTTCTACACGAACATATTTTACGAATTTTGCATGGAATCCACAAGGAAAATCAAGGTTGACAATTGGTGATTGGATTTGTTTTGTCAAATAATTAGAAATCACAATATCATACAAAAAAGCCTTATATGCTGATCATTTAGTTTAAGTTGGCTATTATTTTGATAAGATGTTTTCATCTTTTTCCTCCAGTGGGATCCAGTCAGACTGAAAGCAGACACACTGTTTGTGATGGGAGCGCGGGCAAACAAGTAAGGCTGTTTTTGGTTTTCATGATAATTTATCTTATCTTATATCAAACCAATTTTTTTTGTATCGTAACACTTAAAGGTTGAGGGCAATTAAAACACGCTAGGTTTGTGTATCGATTAATATTCCAGGCCCTATTGAAAGCAAATTTATTGCAGAATGTAAAGGTATGGTAGAACTTTTTAGATTCCAAGATCTTTAATTAGATGTATGATATAACTATATTACTGTAACAAACTTCAAATTCATATCATGCTAAAAGGTAAATATGTGGTGCTGAATTAGAAAACAGTTTGAAAATCGGTTTTTAAAGAACTTAAATTTGATGTATGATATGAATGTATTGATGTACTTTTTTTCCGAAATAAAAATTGGAGTATCACTTTCAATTTGTGAAATATACCATAAACATTTCTCTTATTGAAAATTTAGCCAATCACCACTAATCTCTGTTGTATCATGTGTACAGGGCTCTTGGCTTGGGAAACACGAGAGGAAGACTTTACATCAGGCATCCAGATGTGTTCAAGGTATTTGGGGACATGTTATTATTTGTTTTTCACTGTTGGTCTGATCATAAAATATTGTTATGATGGAGTTACGTTGGTTTTCTGAATCTGCTTTTGCTCTAAAATAAACTACCCATCAAATTTGCTAATTTATTTAAGGGTGACTATAAAGCGCAAAAAAAAAAAGAGATATTGGTGACTTGGAAAATAGTTTTATCTTTAACAGGGTTTATCTTAGGCAGGTTCTATTGTAATATGGTTTGATTGAAGGGAAGAGAAGAGATCCAGTGAAGAAAATAGTAGGCATTTACATAAATGTCTAAAATAAGAGTACTGTATGACAAAGTTCAAACTAGAAATAGCTAGATTTTACAGGCGTTTCTCCTTCAGTACATTAATGTTTGAAAAGCACTTTTTCTTCCGAAGCTTATCAGACAATATTGGGAACAGTGTATTTAATACAACTTAGCCTCTAATTTTTTTTCTTCTGTTTTTGTCGCTGTTTCGCTTCAGTACATCGGTGATGCAGACGACAAGTCGTGGCTGTACGAAAACAATCTGCTGCCCGCGACGGGCGGCAAAGCGTACATGCTTCTCCTGCAGGACATCGAGGACTTGAGCAAAACAGACGAGTACAGGTACATGTGCCAAAGATGTTTATTGGTTCTGAACTTAAGAAAAATGTGTATTGTGGGTCTACGCCTTTTGTTTCATTTTTTTGGTTAAACAAAGGCATTTGGTTTCATGACAAATGCAATAATTAAGAGGTAAATTCAACACTCACTGAAGCAAAATTTGTTAGGGTTTTGTTATCATTGGGAGTTTAGAGAGGAGGGGGGTGTGGGAAGGGAAGTAAAGTAACTTTTTCCTGTCATGCTGATGAATGTTGAGTTGGTTGGTATGGACTTGTGCAAGCATATCTTTACCTTGATCTGCACACCTTTCATTACAAAATACTAAATATCAAAGCTTTTATGTGATGTAAATTTTTAAAAATAGTGCTTATACATGGAATAGGCGGTGAATTATTGTGATGTGATAATGTTAACCCGAGAAACTTTTCCTTCTGGTGACGTTTTCAGGGACAGCCCAGGGCTGATGATGCAGGAGTGTGTTGGCTTCACCGTGCCTGAGTGGATGCTTATCAAGATGAAGGAACAGATGAGTGCCTTGCGTGCAGGCGGACCAAAATCATCGGCCATGCTTCCTCCTCTCGCCAAAGTGAGAAAAACAACAGGGTCTTTGCTCAACAGTGCAATTAAATGAAAATCATCACTCAACTTTCATTTCTTTTATCCCTTTAACATTATTGGTTTGTTTCAGTTATTTCTCTGTGGTGTTATAGCTCTTGAGTATTTAAAAACCCATTTTTTCTTGTATGAAGGCTGCCTTTGTCATGAGTTTTGGGTGTCAACATTTTTCTATATTTTTGTTTTGGAATAGTTTCAATAAGTCAGTTGCAAGGGGTTATATTTTCTAAACCCCACATTTTGTATTGAAAATGCCAAGCTCTTGTTATGTCTATAAATATGTATTATTACTGGACTATGCCAATCTATCACATGACCATGCCATGCTGTATTCTTTGTCACATATCTAATGTGTCCATGTGACCTTTGTCCCACAGGAGGGTCCTGACATCAAGCCCAAGATCTTGCCATTTTCTGCGTTCACAAGCGGAGTTCTCAAGGAGGAGCCAATGGTAAAATTGTCTCTGTTGTACAAGTCTTAGTGTTGACACTTAAACTGCCTATTGCAACAATGAAATATTCTGCCAAATAGGTATGAATTCTTAGCCATTAAAAAGATGGTTTTAATAGTTTAAACAGATAGGCAACCAATAAAGACAGAAGCAATTTAGACTTTTTAAAGATGTCTGAACAGAGAGATGAGTGGTGTGCCATGATCACCCATGTTTGCTGTACCCTGTACTTAATGAACGAATGAAGGGTTACTTACAATTATACTTATTTTAATCTTTTAAAACAAATTGTTTTTTGCAAATTTTCATGTTACTTAAAAAAGATCTGCCCTTTTAAAACTGTCATCAGTGGAATGGGCAGTCAAAGTCATCACTCCAGTGGAATAATGTCCTATTACTATCTCATTTCTAAAATAGTCTACATTGTTAGTATGTTTTGAGACAGAGGCTGGTGTGGGGGTGGTCGGGTGGGAGTGCAAACCAAGTTTACTGGTTTTTTTTTTGGGGGGGGGGGGGGGGGGGGGGGGGGGGGTGCAAACTGGCTCAAGTGGTAGAGCTTTGGTCTCCAAATAGGAAAATTCGTGGTTGAATTGCAGGATTGGTAAAAAATGTATTTGTCGGATTTCGTCCTCTACCGGTTGGGTTGGTGTAAGTATAATATGACCAGCAGAAAATGGAGTTAAGGTCTCCCAAACTTGTCTTGTCTGTGGCAGCACATAAAACTGTCAGATGTCAGTCTTGGGACGATCCACAATACAGCCTATATAGTGTTGGCATTGGACACTAAGCAACCAACTCAAATCAACTCAATTTTGGATTTTAGAAATGAGATTGCATGTTGAAAAATTGATAAAGACCATTCCTATCACTGGAAGAGCTTTGTTATTTTTTCTATCTGCATGAAAAAAAAAACAACTTTGTATGTTATTACATTGGTTGGCCTAGAGCTTTAAAAGTTATGTCTTATTATTACGGTTTTGTTCACACTTTGGCCGTTTGTTTCCCTAGGTGTCTCCTGCAGATACTGAGATGGACTTCCTCTCTGCGGCAGACAACGACGACTCCCAAGTGCCCTCTGTGATATCTCCGTTCAACATGGCCGCCGGTGGCTTTGAGGAAGGCGTGGCGTCGCCGTCACCCTCGGACCTTGACACTGCTGACACAGACTACCCAAACTTCCTCTGAGGGGAGACAGCCCGTCTGTCCTTATCCAACTGCACAATTCTCGGTTCTCGGAAAACTCTCCAACGTCTGTGATTGATTTTTATTTTCAATTTTATTTCAATTTTTTTTTGTGATTGACCAAAATTCCTGTGATGGACTGACTGCGTGTGTCTATCACGCAGTAAAAATGTGCACCTGAAAAACCCAGTGCTGCTACTGATTTCTGTGGGTACCTTCCCCCCCTGACTTTTTTTTTTCTCCACACCCTCAAGATGTCTAAGTTGAGAATGTCTTCGAGAACAGTCCTCAAGTTCTCCTACAATGCAATAGCTTGGAAAGTTTGTTCACACAAAATCCCATGATGATATTTATGCTTGTGTAATGATTGTTCGTCCATTCCTGTAACTTCAAAACCTGAGATATCGCACAATGCATTGAGATATTTTTTAATGCTAAATGTTAACCCGAGAATCTTTTCCTTCTGGTGACATTTTCAGGGACAGTCCAGGGCTGATGATGCAGGAGTGTGTTGGCTTCACCGTGCCTGAGTGGATGCTCATCAAGATGAAGGAACAGATGAGTGCCTTGCGTGCAGACGGACCAAAATCATCGGCCCTGCTTCCTCCTCTCGCCAAGGTAAGAAAAACAACAGGGTCCTTGTTCGGCAGTGCAATTCAACGAAAATCATTACTCAACTTTCTCTCGTTTCTATTATCCCTTTAACATTATTGGTTTGTTTCAGTTATTTCTCTGTGGTGTTATAGCTCTTGAGTAGTTAAAAACCCATTTGTTTGTTTGTTTGAAGGCTGCCTTTGTCGTAAGTTTGGGTGTTAACATTTTCCTCTATTTTTATTTTGGAATAGTTTGAATAAGTTAGTTGCAAGGGGATTATATTTTCTAAACCCCACATATTGTATTGAAAATGCCAAGCTCTTGTTATGTCTATAAGAATGTATTATTACTTGACTATGCCAATCCATCACATGACCATGCCAAGCTGTATTCCTTGTCACATGTCTAATGTGTCCATGTGGCCTTTGTCCCCCAGGAGGGCCCTGACATCAAGCCCAAGATTTTGCCATTTTCTGCGTTCACAAGCGGAGTTCTCAAGGAGGAGCCAATGGTAAAGTTGTCACTGTTGTACAAGTCTTTGTGTTGACACTTAAACTGCCTATTTCAACAATGAAATATTCTGCCAAATAGCTGTGAATTCTGAGTCGTTTAAAAAAAATTGTTTTAATAGTCTAAAGAGATGGGCAACCAATAAAGACAGGAGCAATTTAGACTTTTTAAAGATGTCTGAACAAAGAGATGGGTCGTGTTCCATGATCACGTATGTCTGCTGCACACCCTGTACTTAACGAATGAATGAAGGTTTCTTACAATTATGCTTATTTTAATCTTTTAAACCACATTGTTTATGGCAAATTTCCATGCTACTCAAAAAAGGTCTACCCTTTTGAAATTTCTGTCTTCAGTGAAATGGGCAGTCAAAGTCATCTCTCCAGTGGAATAATGTCCTATTACCATCTCATTTATAAAGTAGTCTACATTGTTTGTATGTTTTGAGACAGAGGCTGGTGTGGGGGTGGTCGGGTGGGAGTGCAAACCAAGTGGTAGAGCTTTGGTCTCCAAATAGGAAAATCTGTGGTTGAATCCCAGGATTGGTCAAAAATTTATCTGTTTTGGAATAATTGGAATAAGCAAGGTGCAAGGGGATTATAACCATTTTCTAAACCCCACATTTTGTATTGAAAATGCTAAGCTCTCGTTATGTCTATAAGAATGTATTATTACTAGACCATGCCAATCTATCACATGACCATGCCAAGCTGTATTCTTTGTCACATGCCTAGTGTGTCCATGTGACCTTTGGGTTGGTGTAAGTATAATCTGACCATGTGAAAAAGGAGTCGATGTCTCCCGGACTTGTCTTGTGTGTGGCAGCACATACAACTGTCAGACGTCAGTCGTAGGACCATCCACAATACAGCCTATATAGCGTTGGCGTTGGACACTAAGGAACCCACTCAAATCAACTCAATTTTGGATTTTAGAAATGAGATTGCATGTTGAAAAATTGATAAAGACCATTCCTATCAAAGAGAGAGCTTTGTTATTTTTTCTATCTGCATAAAATAAAATAAAAAACTTTGTGTGTTATTACATTGGTTGGCCTTGAGCTTTAAAAGTTATGTCTTATTATTACCGTTTTGTTCACACTTTGGCCGTTTGTTTCCCTAGGTGTCTCCTGCAGATACTGAGATGGACTTCCTCTCTGCGGCAGACAACGACGACTCCCAAGTGCCCTCTGTGATATCTCCGTTCAACATGGCCGCCGGTGGCTTTGAGGAAGGCGTGGCGTCGCCGTCGCCCTCAGACCTTGACACTGCTGACACAGACTACCCAAACTTCCTCTGAGGGGAGACAGCCCGTCTGTCCTTATCCAACTGCACAATTCTCGGAAAACTCTCCACCGTCTGTGATTGATTTTAATTTGTAATTTTATTTCAATTTTTTTATGTGATTGAGAAAAATTCCTGTGATGGACTGACTGTCGTGTGTCTATCACGCAGTAAAA
>RQTK01001121.1:129124-155183 GCA_003991915.1 Elysia chlorotica
TTNNNTNGGNNNCNTNCCCCCCCTGACTTTTTTTTTCTCCACACCCTCAAGATGTCTAAGTTGAGAATGTCTTCGAGAACAGTCCTCAAGTTCTCTTACAATGCAATAGCTTGGAAAGTTTGTTCAGACAAAATCCCATGATGATATTTATGCTTGTGTAATGATTGTTCGTCCATTCCTGTAACTTCAAAACCTGAGATATCGCACAAGGCATTGAAATATTTTTTAATGCTAAACCTTAAGTTCACATGAAGTTGATGAGACAAATTTGATATGATGCAGTCCATTACGTGCTTGGTGATTTGCCGCATCTATTGACACATTATACTTTTTGACTGAATAGACCAGTGCACGTCAAGCGGTAGTTGATTTGATGTAAAGTTTGATGCTTACGACCATTCCTGCAGCCAGCATTACTGTCAAACCCCCCAACCTTACCTCACAGCCACAGTCACCATGAAGTGCGACCCAGGAGGTAAAACTCCAAGCCATATGGAACAGAAACTTTTCAAATATTTTCATGTATTGTTCTAAAATGCAAGTTGGTATGTGTAATTTTGAGACAGGATTCCTGGTATGCCCACACTGTCTCTGTGTAGCAGCACCTATAATTGTCTGACGTTATTCTTGGGATCCGTCCACAATAAAGCCTTGCTGCTAGCATTGGACGTTGAGAAACGAACTCGTGCACTAACTGGTATGTGTTCTCTTATATGGACAAAAATCTGGGACTGAACACTCTTATGTCAATCATTTGATTTAGAGTTAAGAAAAATAAAATAGAAATCATATGAAATTAAAAACGAATTTTGGAAAATGAATGAATTAACACTGGAAGTTTAGGCTGCACATACGTTTGCATACAATCTTAAAAGTTTTGTTGCTGATGGGTGGCAAGCTGCTCATTTTGGGACAAAATATAGGTGTTGGAGGGTTGAGGCCCAAACAGCCATGGAGTTTCCAATTTCTCTGCAGCTTCAATGTCTCCTTCTAAGACAAATAGGGATCCTACACCTTGTCAAGCTTTTAAATAGCAGAGACTTTTCTTACAAGACTTTTGCAGGGAACATGATTGGAGCACAGAGACTCTTACAGAACAAGTTTTTTGAGCATGACTATCGAATGTTTTACACTGTAATCCACACACCAGGAGCATTGAGATTGTTTTTTTTTATTCCTTAACCCAACTGAGTCACATGGCATATGTGTAAGCGGTGAAGTGGACATTATTTTAAAGATAAAAAGTGAAGTTTTCACATCTGCAAAAGATTTAAGTCTAACTTTATTAATGAAAAATATATGAATTTTGGAAAAACCCTAAAAACAGTGCTGGCAAAATACTGTGACTCCATTGAGTTAACAATTGTGGCTGCTGACGAGTTTTGAACTTTTAACTTTGATGGATGCATGAACCTGAAGCTTGTTCTGTTTACATAGGTGTACTTTTGTTGATTTTTCTAGTTGTATTTTGCTTTACACCAATTGAAGTTTGCACACTTTATCCTTCCATATGAATTTAGTAAGGTGATATTAATCAGCTGCCTTAATCATATGTACTTAAGTAAAGTTAAGATTTGTTTAAAATGTCAGAAAGCAGAATTAATATAATGTGGATAAAAAATAATTATGTTATATAATCCAGCCATGTTATCAGGGAAATGGAGTATGATGTGTTTTTTTTTAGGGATTGATTATTCAGCGTCAAAGCTGTAATTGTCAGATACCTTTCATTTCGTCGAGTGAGCTTTGTTGAACTTAGGAAATAGACTCTGTATAGAAAAAAGAAAAAGTTCGCCACTGAATAATCCTACTTTCTGTTGGTTTTTTTAAAACTATTACTGGTTATACATGAATAAAACTAATATAAATAGTAGAGACATATCTGTTACAACTTGCTCCTTAACTCTCCACCTGTGATCTGGCTTAAAACATTGTCAAACTTCTAGAACAGCAAATAACTCTCAGATGGTGAATAATCAACTGGTATTTTCTTGTTGACAGATTATTCGCTTTTGTCTTTCTGTGAACTCTGGGCAGAAATTTGCTTGAGACAGGTGAAGATTAACAAATTTCAAAATATTAAACATCTATTATACAAAGGTTAAACTTGACATTTAGGTTGGTTTAGTTTTTGGCTCCCTCCATACAGTCGCATTGTACAGGACTGAGAGTTATGAAAAAAAAAATGTAACCATGATAATGGGACTGTTTTTATCAACAGCCTTCTATTCCTCTTGCTCTGTGTGGCAGCATGTAAAAAATATAAGACATTAGTCTAGGACCCATCTACTCTATAGCCTTTCTGCTGATGTTGGACATTATGGTCAAGAAATTAATTCGCTCACCCAACAATCTATTGCTCTTGCGGAAGCCGACCTTTTTGTCTCTGGTCACCTGATTACTGGTTCAGTGAATGTTTGGTTATCATCTACAATTTATGGATGTCGCTTATATTCAATCTGAATATTGGTATAGAGTTTTAATGATTAATATTGCAAGGTATCAAAACTATATGCCTCTATATATATAACCGTTAATTATCTATACTGCAGCTATAGTAATTACAAAACAGCACAAAACTCATAATTTTGTACTGCTGTGTAAGTCTTAATTTTAAGACTATTTTATTCTAAATGCATTTACATTTTTGTGTCCTGCAATATAATGGTTATGGTTTATGAGAGATAAAAGATTGTTGCAATAAATCGGCAGTCTGATCTAGAAATGCTCCTTTGCTTTTGAGCTATCCTCTAACAGTTTGAAATTATGACCCATTTTTCAGTATGAAATAAGAGAGGAATTACGCCCTTGATTATCTTGTAAGTGTAGAGGACTATTTTTGTTTTATGTGAGGGGGCCATCTGTACTGAGCATTTTCATCGGGACATTACCGTATTAACATAAATGTACTTTTTTTTCTTGTTCAAATGTTGATCCCTTTCTGTGGGCCATGTTGGCGCTTGTACTTTAACCTGCTGGCAACTGCACAACCTTACATAATTTTATAGGGCTCTTGAAATTGTATGTGAAAATGTTTTAATTCTTGTTGAATGTATTATAATTATTTTATTTTGATTGTTGCTTGAAAACATTTTGTGTTCCCTAAAAGAGTGCAGCTGAACAATAATGATGAATATTTATAATGACCATGTATAAAACTTGTTCTTGTATATTTTGTTAATAGAGATTAGCACCATCACATGAAAACTTGCTTATGAGAAGAGGCCATAAAATAATGAGATTGCATAATAAAAACGCTATAGACCTGCACATAATTTGTGTGTTTCTTTGTTTCTAATCACTGAAGTGTTATAGGTTTTAATTGTTTTAGATGTTTTGAGTTTATTATTATAATTAATTATAATTATTAGGAAGACTTCATATAGGCTACTGGTAGCCTACATAAGGAATCCACTGGGGAGTACCTTATATAGGCTACCTATTCCTCATTCCAGTGGTCTTGCTGTTAGTGTTGACAAAGCAGGTAGAACCGGGACGCTGACTTATCAGGTTAGGACGAGATAGAGAAGGTGAATAATGAAAGGTGGGAAAGAAAGGTGTAGTGAGTGATAATAAGGAATAAAAGATAAAGAAAAACGGGGAAATAGAAGAGAAGCGTGGTATAGAGGAGAGAGTAAGACCAAAAATGAGAGGATAACTTATGATTAACAGAAAACCTCAGGTTTAGAGAGAAGAAGGGTAAAGAGAGGGGGCAAAGGAAAAGAGGAAGATAAAAAGGATAAATAGAAAAATAGAGGCGATAGACTAAGAAAACCTAAGCATGAGAGAAGGGTAAAAGTGGAAGACGAGAGGTGGATGAAAAAAAGAAGATGCAAGGGATAAAAAAGACAAAATGTGTCAGACAAAGGGGAATATAGAAAGACATAGGACTGGATGGAAAAGGAGTTATTTAAGAAAGGCATAGAGAGAAAGGGGGGAAGAAACACACACAAAGTTACAGAGTAAGAGAGACAGTCAAGGGTAGACTAAGTGTTTGGGCTATGAGAGAGCGAGAAAAGAGGCAGATAAAGTAAGTCTGATGAAAGGGAAGAAGGACAAAATGGATGAATAGAGAAAGAAGAGATAGAGAAAATTATATGGAAGAGTATTTTTTATGGACTTAAAGATTCACAAGCATGATGTCTGGTTTCTAGACTAGAAAACTTATTTTTAGGCCTAGATATAATAATCACCATGCATTTTGTATCAAAATGCGAAATACCTCGGTGCATGAATAATGTTTTGAAAGCATATAACCAGTATATATACATGAGCTACCAGTAGCCTATATAAGGCACTGACCTGTGGGATACCTTATGCAGAATACCTGTTGCCTTTATTAACAATTCCATATTTTTATTATTATTATTGAGACTTGAGGCTGTGAAAGCAGTTGCAATTCAAACTAACTGAAAAATAGATAGTAATACTCAAAACACAAAAATAGTCTCCAACCATCATCATCTCCCTGGCTAGCATCAACATTTCCCCCCCAATTTTTTGTTGTTTTTGAATGGTCCCACTTTTTAAGATAAAAAATCTTCCTTAAAAAAATTTAAATCTTAAGTTAGCTTAATTTTCATAAATTTTTCGGTTGTAAGACTTAACTACATATTGTATATAACAGTGGGCATATAATCCACTCAATATGACAGAAAGAGAGAAAGAGAGAGGAAAAGGAGGAGAGAATGACAGGGGTGTTTGATGAGTAGAGAGGGAGGAGAGTCTACAAACAATGCTTATGCAGTATTTATTTAATTATAAAACAGAGAAACATAATGCAAGGTACAAGAAATTATCGTACTTTTCATAGTGAGCCATGGTGATGAAAGACATGAATCTTCTTAAAATAATATTCATCATTCAGAATCAAATTTTAATTGATTATTAACAGCAGCATTTTCAAATTTAAATTTCCTTTTTGAATATTGCACGCTGTGACATTTGAATCGTTCAAAAATATTGCCAGTAAATTAAAGAAAATCTAAAAATAAATTTGATTGAGTGATTACATAACAGTACCACGTGCATTACGATGACATCTTTAAGAAATTAAAAAAAAAATTTAAATACTAGTACAAAAATATTACAATATTACATAATTATGGGGTAAAATTAGTGGGCCAGTTAAGTATTAAACTTCTCTGGATTCTAAATAAAACTTTATTCACTTTGCAATCCATTCTAAAAATATTGTGGTTTATCCTCAAACAATTACTGATATAATTGATTCAGCTTAAATAAGCATACTATACCTTTCCCTTTTTTGCACTAAGTTTGGTTTTCTTAACACAATTTATACTTAAAATACAGGTACATGCTCTAATTCCATTTTTAATTGCAGAATGTTAACATTTTATAGTAAACTTGTTATATTTGGAAAACATAAACAAAACATCTATATAAAAATTTATAATTTGGTCTTAATCTTAAATTTAAAATAAATAGAACTCAATTCATCCATCAGTATTTCTATTATTCTACATTTCACCTGATGTGATCGTTAGTCCTGTAACACCTTTGACTTCTTAATGTCAGTAAAAACCATTGTCCATCTTAACTAATTTTAAATGGGGTTTTAAGGGCATAGAGGCATTGGGGACCTTTCCAAAAGAAACAGGACAGTTGCATCTAGATATTTTCACATATCATGCTAAAAAAATGAACAAAGAATGACGGTATGGAAAGAAAAACGGACCAAAAAAAAAACATATTTGGTTTGAACTGATTCATTATTTGCCATCCCAACAATTTAATGGAGATCTCTCAAGCAAAGTGGAGATAAAAAAATTTTTTCTTCAAAATAAAAAAAAAAAAAAAGCACACGTCATAAACATCCAAACTACGGTAAATTGCTACTTTAACAGATGTAAGTTTCAACAACAACAAACAATCTAAAAAAACAAAAATATTATCACAAGGTTTTAAATGTAGTGTCAAAACACTGGGAACTAAAAAAAATGTTTCTTTTTATTTCTCAAAATCCAAAGTTTATTTTGGCATAAATTTCTGGTGTTTCTCAGCCCAGGCACAACATACAATTCTTATTTAAAGCTGGCACACACTCGTTTAAAACTGAGCCAATTATTTGAAATAATTTACTTAAGGTTGTTATATATTAATTTGATTTAGCTTATAGTTATTCAAAATACCGGGTATTATTTCCATGTACATGTAATAACTAATAATAATATACCATTGCAATCTTTTCTTTCAAATTTTCACATCGAGTTATTGTCACTGGTATGTAAAGAAAATCAAAGATAAAGCACAATGTTGGCATTATAACAAACATAATACGAGCTGGAGCTTTTCAGAAAGATAAAAAATATGCAACATGTGTTCAAAGACAATCACAATTAAATAAATACACCTCTCCACCCCCAACCCCATAAAAAAGAATAACAATAATAGAGCCATAACTTACAACAAACGTGCATTGATGATGTGACAAAAATACTTTTATCATTAAATATCACCAGACAACAACCCAGTATGACAAACACACCTGTTAAACTCATGTTTCAACATACAGTAGTGCTGCAGCGAAACCATCGTTACAGTGGGATATTTCAAATCCCCATATTTTCTACTTGTGCTTGGGTTTAACGGGACAAGGAAATGGTGAACTTGGATACAGCAGGATCTAGGAGGGGGGAGCCAGTTTGGTTTTCCAAAATAACAGTCAATCAACCCGTACAGCAATGTTTTGGGCCAGTCTCCCACACAACAGTCTAGGCCCTAGGCTAGGTTTAAACAAAGAATGCGAATGTGTAGTGTGATACAGTGTGTGAATGTAATAATACAGTAGGGGAAGGGGTGTTCAACAGGCATGCAGTCAAAGATACGACAATGGGATTGGTCAGCCCAGTGATGAATGAGGTGGAGATAGGGAGACTCGGAGACGGAGAGAGTTTTTATGGCACGTCAGCACAGTGACAGATATCTTGTGTGCACAGAGAGGGGGAGAGAGAGAGAGAGAGAGAGAGAGAGAGAGAGAGAGAGAGAGAGAGAGAGAAAGGTAGGGTGGGGAGGGGGGATTAGGATTACGGGAGTTACTTGTTAGGTCTAGGTGGTGTCAGATCTTGAGCAATCGTACACAAAGAAAAGATTGTGAGAAACAGAAAAACCAATGAACTAATGACAGCCTATTTCAAAGGCCTAAGATCAAGTTAATTTTATCTTTAAAACAGGAGATAATAAGTTAGTGTTAAAAATTTGAATTTTTGGTAGTGTTTCCTTTACATGTCTATAGTGGGATTTTTCTTCTGGAACAGAAAGTCCTGCTGTAGTCATGTTTTACTGTACAACAACCCAGTACAACACATACATGTCAAACTCATGTTTCAACGTACAACAACCCAGTGTGAAATACACACACACAATTTATGTTTTGTTTAAAGTAAAAACATTTTTACAAATCACCTCCGCATGCAACTTTCCTACAAGAGCTACCTAGTATAAATTTTGATAAACATTTGTGTAATCACAGCCCAGTCATTCATTGATTTTGGGAGGCAATGCGTAATCGAATCTTGTTGGACATCTCCTCCAGTCCTGGCTCTCTGCAGATTTTCAGAGCTTCCTGTACGAACAATAGTGAGTCCTCGTAGTTCTTCAGTTTGTATTGTTGCCTATTGAAAATTCAAGAAAAAAAAAGAACTATGATAATAAATAATAATACTAAAATTATTAATAATAATAATAATAATAAAAACAACAATAATAATAATAACAATAATAATATTAATAACAACAACAACAAATTTACCGATTTTAACGCAATATAGAATATCTAATGGTCCGAAAATTTAATTGAAAAAACTGGACATAGCAAGACTTATATCTGACTTTCAACAATAAAATCGGCAATGAACACACCAAATGAGCTGGGTGCATACATACTCGATAGACAGTCACATTTTTCTCCCTTGAAAAGAAAAACTAAAAAAGCTCTACAAACTACTACTTCTTCTCTTTTTCTCGCTAATTCGGGGGACAGAATAATAAATAGAAATATGATAATAATTTACAAAATAATTAAAAAAATTGTTTGTTATATCATTATATATTATGCTGTAAGAAGTACAAAAAAGAGCCTCCTTTCAAATGCATTTTTATATGATGGTTCTGGATTATCATTTTTTAATTATTCACATGATCTAAAATTATTCAAATTAAAAAAATTGATATGTTTTGATCAGATAAACCCTATCAGTGTCGACTTAATAAAGATATTGCCTGATTCACAAAGAGAATCAGAAAAACCTAGAAACGATAACATCTCAGTAACGAACCTGGCTGCGCTCACAAGTTCTTGAAATTGCTGACTTTCTTCTTCTGTTATTCCCTCTTCCTCTTCCTGAATGTCTTGAGACACTTTTTCAGTGCCTATGTTGAAGTAAAAAAAAACAAAATTTTAAAAAAGTTGTTGGATATAATACATGTAAAAAGGACCTCTACAGCCAAAAGGCAATCATGTTTTAGGAATGTGGCCAATCATCTAATAAGATACTAGGACATGGACTTTGATCTCTCAGAAAATCTTAGTTTTTTTTTCTTTTAAATATATATCTCCACAATTTGTTGTTAAAAAAAGTTTTTTTATATAAGAAATCTCATTCAAGTTTTCCAGGGTTATATCTACATATAAGGAAAAGGCAATTCTCCTAGGCAATGAATCATCCTGAAACTCTCTATAGCAACAGTTATTAAAGGGACTCTGATCTTTACATACTATTTATTTAACTCACCCTGCTCCTCAGACTTTTCTTCTCTCTCCGGTTTCATGTCACATGACTGTTCCTCCATCTCTGGCTTTCTCTCACATGACTGTTCCTCGAGGTCAGCGTCCGGCCCCTCCTCTTCGCTGTCAGGAACTTCAAAACACGAGCCCTCGCTCGACTCGCTCTCAGACACAATCCTGTTTCTTCCTCCGACAACCCTGACAATCTTTTCGTTCTCCTTGTTTTCTTCATCACTTTCCTCGTCAGTCAGGTCATTCTTGTCTTCCTCCTTGTCATCCTCTGTGCTTGTGTTTTCCTTGTTCTCCTCCTCGTCCTCACCTGACGAGGGGCTGGTGCTTTTGTTTTCTGGCAGCCCGTCGTCTTCGTCAGAGCTCTCGTCTACTGTAGGGGCAGGGGGGCGCTGTTGTACACAGACACTACGTCTCTTGTTGCTCTTTGTTTCCTTTAGTCTGGCTGATACCTGTACTGGGCTTGAGACATATCCAGCTGATCCATTTCTCGGGGGCGCTACTCTCATTGGGCTTGTCAGACTCCCAGCCGGAGGCCCGTCTCCTCCTACAGACAGTGAGGACTGATTTGGTTTACTTGGGGTCGCGTTTCCCCGCTGGTCACCACCGTCGAGTCCCGACTGGTTGGGAGAGTCGGCTACAACGAAGGAAAGTTTTCTCCTGGCGTCCGACACACTCAGAGACGGGCTGTAAGACAAGGAGGTGGCAGATGCAGGGCTTGACTGGTTGCCAGTCCGAGATGGCGGGGTTGCGAAGGAATTGGACTGAAGAGAGTCATTGGCTAGGACGTCTGGACTGCCTTTGCGCTTAGCACTGGTCGGAGATAGGGTTCCCCGCACGACTGGTGAGGGGAGATGCAAACCTCTACTGGGTGATCTCCCTTGGAGGAAATAGTTTTGGACAGTGACCTGTCTGCTGGGACTGTTTTGTCCCGGTCGGAGCGGAGAGCTTTGACCTCTAGGCAACCCTGAGATGGGCGACCTGAGAGGGCTGGACGGATTCCTCTTGGCCTCGTCCTCCATCATCATCCTGCGTCTGAGGTCCACCTTCTCCAGACCAATCACGGGGCTCGACACGTCAGGGGAGATAAGCAGCTCCTCCGTCACGATCGGAGCATTGCGAGCGCCAGGCACGACCGTCGGTGAACGCATCTTCACCTGCTCGGTGCTCAGCGGCTGCAAAATTCGCCGCGCTTTCTCAAAGCTCGGGTCAGTTTTTGCTGGAGAGGCAACTGCTGTTCTCATGACTTTCTTTGGCGGAGAGAAAACCTTGAAATAATAAAAAAAACAAAAAAACAATGCTGCTTTATACTTTCCAACAATTCAAATACTTTTTAAAATCAAAGTTGATTTCATTAATTTCCCAGATACAACAGATAAAATGGTAATAATAATAATCATAACAATCAACAGCAGCAGTAACAGCAGAGAAAACTGCACATCACTATCATGCCTACTCTTGGTACCAACAACTTTTGAGAAATTTATTCTGGAACATGTTTGAGAAAAGAGGAAAAAAAAGGAAAAAAATATCGCTTTCTTCAACATTTCTAAGTGAATCATAGAGAACTATTTAAATCAGTCCTTTGCCTAAAAAGTAACAGAGAAAAAGAAAAAAAAATGTTGGCTGTATAAGTATCAAGAGAACTCCAAAAGTTTATCTTGAAAGTAGAAATACTATGTTTGATTGTTACCGTGTTTGGCTGCACTTGTTTGTCCACCCCATCACTTTCTTCCTCAGTCAGATCAA
This sequence comes from Elysia chlorotica, assembly GCA_003991915.1. NCBI lineage: Eukaryota > Metazoa > Mollusca > Gastropoda > Plakobranchidae > Elysia > Elysia chlorotica. The sequence goes on from RQTK01001121.1 coordinate 139,629, forward strand.
TGGTAGAATTTGTTCCACCCATCTCCTCATCATCGCTCGCCAGAACCTCCACTGAGGGCTCAGGGATAACTGTGGGACAGCAGATTGGGAATCAAAGTGAAGACCTTAATTTGACTGACTGGTTGATAATATAATTCACAATGGTAATTTACTGACATAAGGGGTATAACTCCAATTTTTCTATGTACTGATGTTTTTAAATTTGTTGCTACTTTTTCCCCAAAATTATGAAAAGAAAAATTCATACAGAAGATTGGATGAAACATTTATGTTTTAAGAAATATTTGAAAAAAAAATATAATAAAAAAAGTCAAAATTGTTGGCAAAAAGAACATGTTACCTTGAACTACATGTGTTATTTTTTGTGTAACTTTTTGTGTTATCTGGTGAATTTTTGTGTGTCCATATTTTTTTACATGCCATTAGACACATTGAGAACAAATTATTCACAGCAATTTTAAAAATTGAAGCTGGGATGACCAGGCTAATTCATAGTCTTGTTTAAGCGCTTTCAATTTCCTCAGTATCAGAGTCTAGTATATATCTACGTCTAGATCTACATTTGCATTGCTCCCGTCAATTCCATCACCCCTTGCATCTTCTGGATCTACTTCAATATCACTTTCTCCATTCTCTCCTTCTTTCTCATCTACCGGATTAAATCTATCTTCACCATCTTCATCTTCAAGACTAGAGCATTCTGAATAAGTTGAGCAAGAAAATGAAAGGCCATTTCGAGATGGTCTAAATCTCTAACAAGACCGTAATTTGGCTAGCTGTGAACTGAAAATGAACATTGGAACTTCTATCGATCGTAGAAAGTAGAACTCTTCATTGACGATGTGTAAATTTCTTTTCCATTGGAAAATTATTTATAGCTGCTATTCTGTACACTGAAGGTGTATGCCTAACTCGTTTCTTAGCGGGTGCTACCGTAAAAAAGACCAGCGAGCGATGGTGGGCACTCCCATAAATTATTGGTTAAAAACGGAGATAAACACATATTTATATTTATGAAGTACTAAATAAAACACTATCAAGGTTTACGAGAACCGATGTCAAAGACAGCTCACATTTTTAAGTACAATATAGATGTGATTAATTCAAAGTTATCCTTGGTAAAGAGTGTTTTCATTGATTTTCAGACATCCAAGTTATGACTTGCCCTTGGTAAAGAGTATTTACATTATTTTTCAGTTGCTGTTGATAAAGAGTTGTTTCACTTGATTGCAATTACATTTTGTTAACAGTTGTTTCACTAGTTTCAGACTATGTCTAGTTTTCAGTTATCGTTGTTAAAGAATTGTGCACTATTATTCAAACGGCTAAGTTTTCAGTTACCGTTGGTGAAGAGCGGGCTTGGGCCAGGCTCTGCCATGTTGGTAGCAGCTGGTCTGGCGATCGGGGGGTAGCGCATCCCTCCTCTGCTTCTCTCTTCATAAGCAGCAAACGGATTCTGACTCTCGGTGGCAATCAGAGTCTGGGCTTGCTGGATCTGGACAAGTTAGTTAGAGACAAACTGTGTCATCCTGAGTAAATGTTAATGTATGAATCAAAAAGAAGTGCCTGTTAAAGGACAATAAAGGAATTTTGAATCTTTAAATCTTGGTGAATTGAAGGACCTTACCCGGAATACTCTAACTGCATTAGTTTCACATCACTGGTGGTTAGCCGCCGAAACGAAAAATATGCCTACACACTGAAATAATTCCTGATGTACGCAAATCTAATGGCCAGGAAAATCATTAAATAAAACAAGATAATATTTATGGGAGAATCATGTTTGGAAGCAAGAAGTAGTTGATTTGATTTTTTAGCATCCAACTTCAGCAGCAAGGCTATATTGTGGACAGTTCCCAAGACTAATATCTGACAATTTTACTTGCTGCCACAAAGAGACAAATGATTGGGATACCAAGCTCTACCACTTGCACCAGTTTACACCCCTGTGAGGAACAAGAGGGGAACCTTTACTACAGGATCATATGAGGAAACAAAAACGGAACCCTTCCCACCTTGTACTGGATGAACTGTTCATCCTTCTGGACTTCTTCTTCCCCAATGAATTCATTCACATCTTCCTCTTCCTTTTCCTCCGTGTTCTGGAACATGAGATCGTGGTCGCTGATGCCGTAAATGTCTGGCAGGAGAGAAAACATGATGGAATGTTTTGAGGTTAAATGGTGGTTGAAAAAAAAAAAATAAGTAGTGAAGTTATATAGTGGTTAGTGTGCAAGCCTATCGACTCCTTAATCCTTTTCAGCCAGTCATAGACAATATGCAACTGTCTATTTTTAGTGCTTTTCAATTCTCGACGCCCATTGGATGTCGATCGACGGATAACAGCTTGCGATGTAGGGCCGACAACCTGTGCATTGAGATAGTGAGGCAAAATTTGGTCTGTGATGATCTGTGTCGGACGCCCGTCATTTTTTCCCGGCTCTCGATTCAAAATTTAAAAACATATTTCTCTAGAATGCTTCTATAAGTATAGACCCAAGTAGTATATTTAGTCTAAGATAGTAATAAAAGAAGGTTACAATAAAAATGATTTATGAAATAAGCTTATTTATTGAAATATTTGAAAAGTTAGCCATGTGCGTAACCACTGGGCATACTTTGACCCAGATAGCTGGTCAAGTCAGACTCTAGCTTCGCATGTACATGCGAAGAGCTGTCAGGCACTGATCTTCGACTTAGATCCTGGCATCACATGCTTCTGCCAGCAACTGTGTTTGCCTGGGTGTTCTATCAGGACCCACTACTTGTTCATCTGTGAATGGCGACTCACTATTGGCCAAGCTTGGTGTGCGCTGAGCCTTAAAAAGTGGATAATGGACATCACTATATAACCCCTGCCCTCCTTTAGACTGTCATTGAAGAGATACAGACAGTTACTTAAGTTAAAATGAAAAAATATTTGTAAGGTTTTATCTATTCATAGCTTCACATTCCAACAAATTCTCCACAAACATAAATTCTCTCCATGGTTTGAGGAGGTGAAAGAAGTCTGTGTGAATGTATATTTTTATGCTTGGCATCAGTGTTAATAATAATATACCGAGTGAGTGAAGAAAAGCGATGTGTTCGTCCAAATCCACATCCGTGTTCCTCTGTCCAGCATGCATCTCTTGAAGTTGACGCTGTGTTTTGGAGGTCATAGGATCATCAAGGGCAAACAACTCTCTAAGCTCGATACTTGTAAAATACCTGAAATTAACATGAGAGACAACAAATCCATTAAAATCTTATTAAATTGATTCAACCTAGAACATTTGAAACCTCAGATCATCATCTCATTAGAATCAGACTTTGTGCCAAGCTAAAAAAGAGAACTAAAAACAAATATCTTTCTTACATCACATAGATGTGATAAAGCTATGGAGTCTAGTTAGGCTCATAAAATCAAAGTAAAAAAAACAATAGCAAAGGAATTCAAATTGAATCAATGTTCGATGCCAGACAAAACCAAACAGAGCATCTAGTGATGATCACCTTGTTTTTTGTGGGCTTTCTTTTAAGGGTGTAGGGGAGGGGTGTCACTGTCTCTGAATAAACTTCGGACTCTGATTCCATCCTTGGGGACATTATGTAAACTGTATTGTATCTCTTTGATTCAATCAAATTTAAATATCTTCCAACTTATGAATAAATTAAAAGAAAAAGAAGAAAAAAAATTCAACCATTTTATGCGAACCTGTAAGGGTTTTTGGTCGTGCCCGTCGTCTGGCGAGTGATGCTGTCTTTGAAGACCTGTCTCCGGTAAATCTTCTCCTCCACAGTTCCACATGTGATCAGTCGGTAGACAATAACATTGTTCTGCTGGCCGATGCGGTACGCTCGATCCACAGCCTGCGCATCTGTCGCCGGATTCCAGCTTGGATCATCTGACGAGGATAGAAAAGTTTGAGTTTGGTCTCAGTATTGTAATGTATAAAACAAGTAGGATAACATATCGCTACTGTCCTTCATTTACTAGATATTTACAAATTTAAAAAAAAAATGATTTTTTAAATTGCTTTATTGGTGTAATAGATGAGTGTGACCTAAGTTCACCTAGCACAGAAATATCACAAATGAAAATAAAATGTACAGAAGTTGCCTATTTCGGTATCAAAATTGTGCCTGCCGACCGGATACATGTGAGCACAACGATACATTCTAGACATAAATAGATCTATTGCAATTATCCTTGCAGAAATAAGGGGTAGCGCTGTGCAGATTTTGGCCAAGTTGCAAGTGCGACCTGACCACCTCTACTCTGGCCTTAGTGCTACTTCCCTTCCTCTGGGTTGGTATCAGTATTTGCCCATCCAAAAAGTCCCAAGTATCCCACTAATGGCTCCTGTCACTGTATGAGATCTTCCTTGAGATCTAGGGGATGTTAAACTAAGGAAGAGTTTTGCATATTCCCGCAAAAGCTAACTTTTCAGTACACAGTGTCCACCAAAAAAGTTCACTCAAATTTACCACCTGGAAAAAAAATTTCTACCTTGGAAATTGAAAGAAAAAATACTACCGACAAGCTGACCATTCCCAGGGTTATATTAACTTATACAGACCTGCCAACCTAAATTTTGTCTTCGAGTAATATCAGCTGCCACCTAGAGTAATTTTTGGAACTACCATCCAAAAAGTCCCAAGTATCCCACTAATGGCTCCTGTCACTGTATGAGATCTTCCTTGAGATCTAGGGGATGTTAAACTAAGGAAGAGTTTTGCATATTCCCGCAAAAGCTAACTTTTCAGTACACAGTGTCCAGCAAATAAGTTCCCTCAAGTTTACTACCTGTAAAAAAAAATGTTCTACCTTGGAAATTGAAAGAAAAAATACTACCGACAAGCTGACCATTCCCAGGGTTATATTAACTTATACACTGCCTCTTGTAGTAATAACAGACCTGCCAACCTAAATTTTGTCTTGGAGTAATATCAGCTGCCACTTAGAGTAATTTTTTGAACTTGGTAGTAAATTAAATGCCGGAAACATGCACACGCGGTGTGAGACTCCTTGACTAACTTAAAAGTTAAAACCTAAAAAGAAATTGTATAGGTTGTCTCCTTGACAAAATTTTTACAAAGATATAAAGGAAAAAAATTAAATGTGTCATCTTGATGGTAATAACTAGAGATGATCACATGTCTTCAAATCCAAAGAGGTTCCGAGGAGTGAATATATTGAATTTAGTGAAATTTAACAAATTAAGGGCCACTAGTGGTGAATTGCAAATTAAATAAGGTTCATGCGTGCACAAATTTCAGGTTTTATAGGCAGAAATAAGTTTATCTCTAAACAGACAAGCTTTTTTACTTACATATGATAACACGATCAGCAGACGTGATGGTTAGACCAACCCCGCCAACCTGGCACAGATCAAAACAAAAAATTAGTGGACAGCAAGACATAGAGATATAGAAGATACATTAAAGGTGGGTTCCTTCTTAAAATCACATCAGGCTTGCTCAGTATTTCCGCCTAGCAACAATTTAAAAAAAAAAAAAAATTTTAAGCTATAAGCTATTACAGCTGCTGAAAGCTATAATCTTTTTTACACCAGTGCCACTAAATATTGATGGCTAAGAACATAAAAAAACTGAACTTCTGACAACTTTTTTGCTCATCAGCCCCATGCAGCTTCTTTTAGCAAAGGTCTATATGCCAGCACAGTCAGCAATAATTATGTGGAGCTACAATATTTGGTCTCTAAATTTAATTTTCAACCCATTCAATCTATGGTGATTAAGCCTGGAGCAAAAACTGAGATTTTGTTTGGAATGTTTTGCATCTCCAGTAGAGGCATGACACTTTCTGAAAAATCTGCATTTCTTTTTATATTATTCACCAGTTCACCTACCCTCATATATCATTTAAAAAAAAACTCAACCTACTGATAAAACTTAGATGTCTTTTTTCAGGAAGAACATTTTGATTAGTTACTGCAATTAATGTTTACAGCTAAAAAAAAAATATCACATTTCATAATTCTCAGTTTATTATTTTCATGAGTTATGATTTTTAGAGGCACAAAGGTGGAAATATTGGAACTTATCAATTTGCAAAAAATTTTCCCACTATTCTCTTTTCCAATCTTTTTGCGCTCATCCATGAGCTATTAAACCTTAAAACAAGCATTTGGTCTCACCAGGGGTAGAGATACCTTAAAAAGTAAGTTAAATAAAGGGTATATCCTGGACAAAACATTTTAACATGATGGATTGTTATATCATCCTCCTAAAGAGATTGTTCACAAGGCTTGGAGTTCTACAAACTTTTCAGAGTATACCCACCTGAACTGTAAGAAGAAAAACAGTGTAGGACGCATTGTTTTGGAATTTTTTCACAATTTCATCCCTCTCCATCAACTGGGTGACAGTTCCGTCTAACCGAGCGACTTTGTGACCCTTTAAAAAGAGACGAATACAAGCAAGCATACATGAATGTGTGTATATAAAACTTTAATGTGTGACTAGTCACGTACATAGTATTATATGCATTGTCTAATACAATAAGGCAAATTATCACAACATATTTCCTTTTCCAACAGAGAGACTTTAGAAATGATAATAATCTCCAAACCAAATAAACTATATAAAAATTTTAATGAGTTTTCGCTCAAAATATTTAAAACAAAAACACAAAAAAATCCTCCAAAAACAGCAACAGTAAGAAGGAAAAACAACAAAGCAATTTAGTTAGGGTTAAATTAATGTTCAGGAAAAACCCTGATCAATAAATGGATTATTTCGCTCATGGCAAAAACAAAAGTGAAAACCAAGTTCTACAAAGCTCTCCTTTATTCATAAAGCACATCTTTTCCTACCCATAAAACACACTATAGCAGCACATAAACCTACCCTGTTGGTGATGACTTTCTGTATGATGTCCAACATACGCCTCGACTGGGAGAAGATCAGGGTCTTGCGGCCCTCAGCTTTGAACGTGTCAAGGAGCTGCACTAAGATCTGCATCTTGCCGGCCTCGCCAACCAAAACCTCGTCAGGAATGTTGTTCACCTGCAGCACCGCGCTCTCGTAGGCATCGGGATGATCCAGGTCCTCCGCAGTGAAGCTGTGGATCGAAGAAACGATTATTCAGGTGCAAGGTTTTTCTACCCAGTCATTTATACAGTTAGTAAGCAATACTAAGCAACAAATGTGTGGCGACGTCACAAAATGAGACGTTTTGCGGCATTTTTACATTTTGACATATTGATACTACTGGAAAGCCCAAAATGTAAGCTTTAAAGAGGTGAAAAAAGTTTCAAAATATCTTTATTTAAAAAAAAGTTATAGCTATTTAAAAAACGGGTTCAGGTGAGGGTCGGGTTTCAGAAATACGAGAAAAACGCAGTTGAAGTTCGTAGAAAATGGCCTAGCAACGGCCGTTTTCATGCTTTACTACTGTGTTATTTCAAATGGTAAACCATTTTTCTATCATTTTCTATTACTTTAAATGTATAATGTGCAAGATTCTGTACAATTATCACAAGTTTGCACCGCTAATCGAGATACTGTTAGCCTACTAAAGCAATGCAACGAGCGGCCGTGTTTAAGATCGAGTGGGTTGATTCCATGATCCTCTCTTATCCTTTGATAAACGTTTCTCTTGGTGTGATTGCTATTATTTTTACCCGAACATTATTTTAGGATCAATTCTAAGTATAAGTTAACCCATGCCATTCCTAGATCTAGATTTTAGATTAGATCTAGATTCTAGATCTACATTGATGCACAGCTAGATGCTAGATCTAGATCTAGCTAGCAGATCCGAACCTTATTGTTAAGCTAGATCTAGATCTAGATATGCACCTAAAACGGTCATGTCTGAAAATTGAAATAAAAAGAAGAAACAATAAAATTGTATGGTGTAAGATAGATAGATAGATATCTATAGATAGATAGAAGATAGATAGATAGATAGAAGATAGATAGATAGATCTCTATAGATAGATAGAGATAGAGAGAGATGAAGGTGTAGAAAAATGAACCATTGAGAAGCATAGAATCTAGAGATGGAGAGAAAATAGACAGGAATCAATAACTTTCACATTCATTTTTGTGAAATAAGTGGAATAAACAAGTAACTAAACGTGAAAAAGGCCCAGTAATGAATATTGAAAGAAAAGGAATGAGAGAAAGAAGGGATCGAAGGAGACTGGCGGGTGAGGGAACCAGAAGGATGTTGAAGGGAAGGTGGGCCATGGCGATAATATCGATAGTTAAATACAAGTTGAGCTGTATAGGCAGAACCAGAAAGGGTTAGACTTGATGTAACTATCGATATCTAGAGTAGCCCAACTTTTCAATCTTTGTTTACATCCGAGACTCTCGTTGTCAGCTGACATAGTGTTGAAAATCGCGGTTTTGATTGGCTAGGAGTACTCCAGATATTTAATGTAAACCAACCAGAGTGCAGTCTATAAAAAGACGGTTGTAATCATACCAAATACATGGGTGTTACTGGGAATGAATGGCTAGGTTGAGTCCATTAAAAACCGGGTCATTATCATAGATCTAGGTTTAAGACTGGCGTAATTTACATAACTGACACACTAAAACGCATTAAAAACACATTTTAAGAGCAAATTTCATACCCCCGTATAGTTTTATGTGTAGTAAATATGCTTTACTTTCATATTTTGAGAAAAAAAAATTTTCGACAATTTTGACCCCCTGGAAGAAAATTGGGATTTTCTCAATTCGAGCCTTGCCGCAAAACGTCTCATTTTGTGGCGTCGAGACACAAATTATTTTACAATAAAAGCTTTAAAAACAACAACCGGGGTTTCTGAAAAAGAGTGCTGCTAAATAAAGTGAGATACTGACAGAAAAACACAAAACAATTCGTCACCCTAGTAGAATGCTCACCACTAAAGCCTGACAAGTTTTACAAACAGTCTATCGCGACACAAGGTGACTTTTTCCTCGTTTGTCCCCTATTGGTTGGGTCAGTGCCAGTATAATGAGACCAGCTGAGACAGGAGTCCAGGTATCCCCACACTGTCTTGTGCATGGCAGCTCATAAAATTGTCAGACGTTAGTCTTGAGGTCCATCCACAGTATAGCTTATATAGTGCTGACATTGAATGCTAGGCAACAAAGAAACAAGACCTACTCGTCTCCGTCCAGCCCCAGCTGCATGCAGGCTCGCTTGCTCAACAGGCGAGGATGGTCGCAGATCTTCTTGAGCACGGTGAGTGCCACCAGAGGAGATTTTTTGGTCATCAGCAGCTGTGGAGGGAGAAAATGAAAAAGGCTGCTGTGGGAGGGAATGAAAAAAGTTTCTGTGGAAGGAAATAACAACGGCTACAAAGAGAGCATATTGAAATTAGCTACAGTGGAGGAAATAAAGACTTCAGAGCAAGTAAATAGCGACAGCTACTGCAGGTGGAAATTCAAAAGCTAGTGATGAAAGGAATGACACACAATTCTACAAGAACAGCACAAGCAAAACTTGAGTTTCCAGAAAATGACAGCTATTTTAATCCTTACCTTACCATTCGCGTATTTTTCTAAAACACAGTTTTCTACCCTCATTACCATTTGCAGTTATTTCTCACAGTTAAAACACACCCTGTACCCATCTATGTATATTTTCCAAATGAGAGTAGGTCACTGTAACCAAGTAATACAGGTAGCATTGCTATGAACACATACCATGCTAAATGCTAGAAAGGCAGAGAATTAGTTAAGGTTTGTTTAGCTTTTTATTTTATCAAGATCTGTTGAGTAGAACTTTAATTTACGCAAATTGAAAGTTCAGGATCAAGATATGAACAGGTTTTATTGGTTTTCATAATCATGATGTTATCACATACTGAGTAGCTGTATCATGCTTGGTAATAGAAGGGTTAACCTTTTGATATCACATGATTCAGGGCCTATTCTTTGTGTGTCCACTATTTTGGGAAATTAAAGAAAAAATTGTAAAAGGTAAAAGCCTTGATATTTACCTTGAAAAGGAAGGTTTGCATATCAAAGCAAAGAGGTGCTAGCACAATAGCATATCAATATGAACAACTAGTGCGGGGCATGGTGGGAAAAATTTAAACAATGAGTGCATCTCCATGCAGACAAAAAGAAGAGCTGCTCAATGAATGAGAATGAGAATGACTAAACATAGGGAAATCGACTGAGGCATTGAAAGCAGAGAAGGACAGGGAACATAGGAAGGGCTAAAAATTATGGTTATGATGAATGGATGCTTAAAATTTGAGTTTGAATAAAACCTACCATTTTTTAAATCAATGGATATCATGCACACTAGTTACTTTTAAAATATTTCGGAGTTAGATCTTACTTGTTTTACAGAGTCCAGATTGATAAAGTCCTGGTAGATTTTCTGTTGAGCCTCGGTGAGGTGCAGCCAAATCACAAGATCGTTTTTTCTGGTCATGGTTGGCATTCTGAGGGAATATAAACGAAAAAATTGGATTTACAATCTTGGGGGATGAGTAGGGGTCAATAAATCATGTTAAACAATTATGTACAAACAGGAAGAAACCTTGGCCGAGAATCATTCTCAAGGGTGAAAAACACCAAGTAGAATTGTTTGATAATACTTCGCTTTAATTGGATTATACTTCCCGATTTCACAATGACTTCATATGAGAACAATTCTGTTCTCATGCATCTTTCAAGATCTCCAGGTTTCGACTGTATTTATAAACGTTACTGATATTTTAAACAATGAGGGCTCAAAAAAAGACTGTCCACCGTTAGAATAAGAACCTACCAGATAGGCAACTTAAATGAAAGTTTTCCCAATATGAAGGGAGGGATTATCTTTGGGTTTTAGGATTCTCTTGTATTTCAAACAAAGAACCACCTTGAATGCGTTATTTACTTGCCCCTTTAGCGGGTGTGGTGATCAAGTGGTATAATACATCTTCTCTTTGAGCAACAAAACGATTTGGTGTAGATGCATTTCCAACTCTAGATTTTTTTAATCCCTTTAGCGGGTGTGGTGATCAAGTGGTATAATACATCTTCTCTTTGAGCAACAAAACGTTAGAGGGTGTGGTGATCAAGTGGTATAATACATCTTCTCTTTGAGCAACAAAACGATTTGGTGTAGATGCATTCCCACAAGGTGCAATCATTTTTCAATTATTTTCTTTTAACCTTTACATCTTCACCATCTTCATGAACATGATTTTCATTGTATACAAAGAAGAAATATGTAATACTCAAACCACTTTTGAGCATACCTAAACATTCCAGCTCTAAATCAATTCCATGTTCCGCTTACCTCATACACTCGCTGTCTGTGTCTTCAGCGGCGGCAGCATTGACCTCGGCCTTGGTTCTCCGCAGGAAGTACGGCTTGATGATGCCCTTGAGAATCTCCGCCATCTCCTGGCCCAGTCTCTTAGCAACTGCAGTGGCATCTCTCTCCCTAGCCTGTCAGAGCGTAGCAAGGTGATAACATAGTCACTCTAAACATTATTATGGAAAGCCCAGATTTGGGATTAAAGGATACATTTTTCTACGTTTCTTTGGGTTTGATACAATCTATAATCTTGTGATCCATGGTTTTAAAAATTTCACACTTGTTTAGCATTGCTCCTTCATTTATTTTGATATTTTTGTTTTATACATATTTTGACTATGAAAAGTCTTGATAAATAATAACATCAAAGAACATTAACAACAAAGGCAAAAACAATAGTCATACTTTGCAAATCTTTCTCTAAAAAATCTATCAAAGAAAGTCACTCAACAAAACAAAACTAAATTTCACTTGCAAATTTAGCCTGTATAGACTCAGTGCACCCACTGATAAAGATTTAGAAGCGGCCCACACTAACCCTGCACTCACCCGTATAATTGGTTTCTCAAACTCAAGGTTAAACGTTCTCATGGTGCCCAGCAGCGTTCCTTGGTGGACATAGTCAAACAACGACCAAAGCTCCTGGTGGAGGAGGCAAAACAATCCAAGGAGTAAAATTACCACTTCCAGCTTTTATTGGCATTAAAGTTATTTGAAAAAAAACAACAACAAAAACAAAACCTGCAATGATGGTTCTTAACACTATTTTGGCAATATGATTTATGAGCTTTATACTATAGTATAAGAACTAAACCAGAGTATTTTGTGAGTTTGTTCAACACAGCATGAAAACGATGAAAATCAAAGCAAACCACCATCTGTTTAGTTCCTCTACTCAAAGACAACAAACATCACCCCCTCCCCATCTTTCCACTTCTCCTCACCTTGAGATTGTTCTGCACTGGTGTTCCCGTTAGAATCATTCTCATTCTGGCCGGCACTGCATTGATGCTCTTGGACGTCTTGGTCGGATTTTTTATCTTATGGCCCTCATCAAGGATGATGTAGTCCTGAGGACCGTTCAGGGTAAGGAAACAACAATTGAAGGCAACACAATCGTAATTTTGTTTGCACTAGCCATTAGACACTAAGTAAAAACAATTGAAAGCTATCGTGTAAACAGTGCTTGCGCACTAGCCAACACTGCCCGAGTCAATCTCCAAGGAACATACCTGGAAACACTGACATACAGACTTGAATGAGGCAAAATAACTATGATAATGAAAAGTTATTTAATGCGAGTCAGTGAACAAACAACTCAACTTTGATAGAATGTTTGCAGTTTTAGATGTAATATCTCAAACATTATACCCATGACCAAAAAACTAAAATTTAATTGGATACCAACGGTTTTAGGTGTAATGTCTCAAATATTTTACCCAGACAAACTCCTGTCCATGGCGCTTGGAGAGCGTGTCATGAGTGGTGACAATGAGGCCGTAGGTCGTGAGGAGCACACCCCCTCGTGATCTCACTCTGTTCAGGGCGCGGTCTCGCTCCTTCCTGGAGCTGCCGTGGAACTGCATCACGTTGATGCCGGGAGTCCTGGAATTTTTAACCACACAGAAATATATCATAATAAAACAATCACTGTTGAACGATTTTAGAATCATTGTTCGATGTGAATCGAGAATATAAATATTTAAATCACAGGAATGATTGGGTGCTTTACGAAACGATCAATGGGAATTGACTATAACAAATTGTACCTATATCTGTTGAGACGTAGTACTCCACATGCCAAAGCAATTAGGTAAGATAATATGTAAATAAAATAGATAATGTTAAAACAAATAATGATATATTATCCTTTTTTTAAACCTGGGGAAATCAAATTTGAAAAGTCACAACCTTGGCAGTTTGAACTGATGTGACAAAGATAATCAATTGCTAAAAATGATAGACCTACTGAAATCAAGACCGCACAAAAAAGTAACGTTTGTTCTAAGAAGCAAAACTCTTTTCTATTTTAACATCCTTTAGGTTTTCAAAGATGATATGATCTCGCAAGAGGACTTAGCAAATTACATTGTATTGACACTGAGCGAACCAATAGGGAAATTAGACAAGATGCTTTGAGTGGGGATCAAACCTGCAAACTTCCATTACTACTAGAAATGATATAAAACATATTGCTGAGGTTACTATTTATTGAACTGTATTTTAAAAAATCTCACCATTTACTGAACTCGTTGAGCCAGTTTGGAATGACGCTGAGCGGTACGACGATCATCACTGACTTGATCTTGCCCATATCAAACATCCCGGCCAGGAATCCAATTACTTGGATTGTTTTACCCAATCTGAGGACATACATGTATGTGCTGGTGAATATTCTTCTATCCATAAGTATTGAAATGAAAAAAAAATCAATAACACAAATAAATACAAAATAAATGATAGCACAATGCAAAATGTATAAATATGGTAGGAGTTTAAAAATCTTTAATCAATTCATTCCTTTTTTTTTTTTAACCCTGATTTCTATCCAACCAAAAGGCTATTGTCCAATCCAAGGACCTAAATATAAATTGAATTTAAAAAAATTGTCATTACTTTCCATAGATAGATTAAGATATAGTCTAAAATATGGTATCAAAGCAAATACATGTATCTTCTTGTTTGAGCTACCGATGATGCGCAGAAATCCTTGATTTACTTTAGTTTTAGCTCCTGAATTAAAATCTGGAGGCAGCGGAGTAGGGATATACGAGAAGAATTATGAAAGTGCCTTGGAAAGTAACTAAATCAAAGAACTAATGGATATCTTGGTACTCACAAGATCATTACTCAAATTGATTAAACGAAGACAGCTTAAATTCTTTGGGCATGTAAACCTAGAACAAGAAATATGATCTTTTTTTTTTAATTGAGGGAATGAAAATCAGAGGAAAATCATGCACTAAACATACAGAAAGTCTAAAAAGTTAAACAATGACAATAGAAACCTAATTTTTTTCATCAAGGCAACAGATAACCTAAAGATATGGAGGGCCACAATCGCTGATGTCTATAACAAATCTATTTAGAGAAGAATGATGCATCCAGGAGTTGATAACATTAACAATTGACCATCATCTCACCACATATGTCTACTAGTTGGGTTGATTTCAGTATAATATGAGCTGCTCAGACAAGAGTCCAGGTCTCCTTTCAATGTTTCATGTGTGGAAGCATATAAAATTGGGAGACGTTAGTCTTGGGGCCCGTCCACAATATAGCCTATCTAGTGCTGACGTTGGACGTTAAGCTTCAAAACAAACAAACAAACCCCATATCGTCTGCCAGAATGCCGCCTTTGCCGAGTACAAACAAGGACCACATCCACAGGACGCCTTCCTTCTGGTGCTGGTAGAGTTTAGCGTAGAGCTTGCGGTGAAGCATGAAACCTTGGCCTAGCGACTTCATGTCTCCATCTTCCTCTTCGTCTCCTCCGCCCGCTTCCTCTTCCTCTTGGGCTGCCAGAAAAGCCTACAGAGAAGAGGATCATACTTTTTTTAAAGGGCAAATTTAACAAATTCCTATATTTAAAAATATTCAGAAATGGGAAAAAAAAAAACCTTGAAGACATTCTTTGACATTTTGGGATAAAAATGCATTAAAAAAATAAATCATTTCAACCATTTATTTTATACAGCAGCACAAATAATGGATAGCATCCGATGCAACAAAGTAACAGACAATAATCTTTTTATAAAAATGCCTTTGTGTAAAGAACAAGGCGCACAGATGACTTAAATACCTAAAGTTTTAAAAATATGTATACATAAACAAAACACCAACCTTCATCTTGTTGATCCTTTTCTGCAGCTTGTCGCTGCTTTTGATGGCGAGAGCTTTCTCATTGAGCTTGATGGCTTGAGCAATGTCTCCCTGCTCCACACACTTCCTGCCCTCTGTGACATACTTCATAAAAAGCTTGCGAGCCTCGTGCTCTGCCTCTGACTCAGAGTCTGTATTGGCCATACCCTCTGGAGCACCTTTGTCTGACTCTGCGTCTATCACACACAAGAGAAAAAGTATAGATATATCAGAGGTAATCAAATCATTCCTACTCTTTAACTTGTTATGGTGATGTCTCTTATGTATGTTAGTTTCTCCCTCCCCAAATAAAAGCTGAAGAGCTTGAGTATAACCTAGCAGCTTACAAACTTGTACTAGTGTTGGCAGTAAAAGAATTTCCTTCTCAACAGTCAGGGATGCCACCAATGAAATACAAAAAA
>RQTK01001122.1:1875-13390 GCA_003991915.1 Elysia chlorotica
ACCTGTTCCTTTTATTTATTTATTTTTTCATAAATTTATTATAATTAAAAATAAAAATTGTTCGCCCTAAAATCTCCGCATCGTCTTTTATGATAACTAGATCTAGGCTAGAGATAGTCAAAGCGTCATTGACTACCGAATGTTCTAATGGCACTGCTGCCGCTGGACTTCAGCAATCTATCTAGATCTAGAATCTAAATCTAAAATCTTGGCTTACTTGAGCAATCTTTCTAGATCTACAATCAAGGCTTCACTAATGAAAAGGGTTTAATAGATCTAGATTCTAGATCTAATATAAAATTCAGCACCTTCATTTTGTAATTACTCCCAGTTGCACCGCACTTCCACGTAGGGCGAATTAGCTCTCTTGGTAGAGTATTGGTGTTCACTTCAGAATTTAATCCCCTGTAACTGGTTGGGTCGGTGTCGGTATAATGTATTTTTGAAAAAAGTAATAATAAAGATTTTTTTAAAAGGAGGAATATATAAGGAGAATAAAGAAGAAAGAAGAAAGAGAGAGAGAGAGAGAGAGAGAGAGAGAGAGAGAGAGAGAGAGAGAGAGAGAGAGAGAGAGAGAGAGAGAGAGAGAAAGAAAGAAATTTTTAAAAAAAGAGAAAAGATATTTTCATTTATTAAAAAAAAAGGAGGAAGCAAAAATATATTAACTGATGGTAAGGGGTCTAAAAGTTTCCCTTTCAAAATGAATCAGCTTACAGACAATTACATTGTATTCAACCCGTTCGTATGAACGGGACCCCAGCTTGTTATATATAAATACGTTTACCCTGTAACCGTGTATACCGTTTGATTTAATATTCAAGTAAAGATAATAGGTAGTGACAACTCTTCTCGGTAAATGAATATTCACAATATTGGGATTGTTCCCCTTTATACAGAAGCTACTGTAACTCTTGTTCCTCACCCTGATCTAATTTAGTTGTGTTTTGTTTTAAACTCAAAATTACTTTATTGTCCTTTAAGAAAGGACAGCTTCTTTCTTCATACATAAACATTTACACACGATGAAAAACACGCATGTACTTATATTCATAAAAACACAACTATACGCAGTAATGTTTTTGATGATGGTGGCAGGGAATGTACAACTCCAGTTGTTTGTAAAATGAAGTTCTATATGGTTCACATCATACTTTAAATTAAAATTAACGACTGGTGTATAGAGCTCCACAGACTTTGGGCCTTAAATGAAATTGAATGTGTTTCGATCTTTTTGAGCGGCTGAATCTATACGCACTACCTAAAATAGTGTTGCTGTCGGAATTTCGTTCTACGGACACTATTATAATTAAAATTGTATTTATATCCAAACAATGAACGGAAGCCCTGTTTATTGCAAAAATTTTACTTCACACGGTATATAATTTATATTGAGACTTTTACACTATATATATGCCTAAAGACACCCACCCACCCACAACCCACTCCTTCTCTCTTTCAATCTTTCCCTGATCACACTCAACTTTTTTTTACTGTCTCTGTCACACCTGAGGGCTGAGCGAAAAGAGAAAAGGGATGGTACCAAAACTTTTTATCTCAGTGAAGAATGGTAAATTATTACACAAGGCGAGAACAACCAAATCCATAGTGAACTTATCTTTTATTGACGGGTTCATGATTCTTTGTGTTTGATTCACATGTTCGATTGAAGTCTAATATTGATTGATGAATTCATATTGAGTTGGTTTGAACTCAATCAGTAATTTTGTTCTGGTAGATCGAACAATGTTAAGGTAATATTAATGTTTGAAATCGTTTTTAAACTGTATTTTATAATTTTAAAGAGATTTTGAAAGAAAAAAACACAACCTTTCTACATATTAGTAATTCTAAAGCTAAAGATTTGGTTTTGGTTTTTGCAGAGATTACAGTAACAGTACTGTGCAACTAAGAGCCTTGTAAACACATTTGTTCTTTGGATGGGTTGGGACAAAGACGACTTATTTTTTTATTAAAAGGTTCACTAATTGACAGTATTTGGTTGTTTAATGTTTTGTATCATGACGCTCGAGTAGGGTTTAAGGGAAATCCTTAAGATTTAATTGCAAATCCTTAAGATTTAATTGCACGTGATAAGAAAACCCAGATTTTTTTTCTAGGTTACTGGTTACTGATTTTAACATGAGTAATTATTTTTTGGGGGATTGGTGGTTTACATACATAATGGTTCATCAAGATTGATATATTTTCGTAGATTGTATTGTGCATGATGATACGCAATAATAGTGTGTATAATATATTCATTTCTTTGATATGAGGTATCTGCAAATTTGATAGCGACAAAAACATTGTTTTTGTTTATGTCAATCTAAATGGGAATCTGATTAATAATAATTATATTACAGTTCTCGATAGCTATTTGAGCATAACCTTGACTCAGTAAGAACAAGCATAATTTGATGCTGAATTAAAAATTACTAGGATTAGTTCATTTGAAAGAAAAAGGTTGAACTTACTCTTGTATTGGTCTAAAGAGTAGTGAGTTAAAAATGTTTAGGAAAAAAGGGGATACAACTCGTCTTGATAATAAGTAACTACAGTATTGGGATCGCTTCCCCTTAAACAGAAGCCACTGTTAATGCGTCAAGAGAAATGACTACCAATTACAATGTTTATCCTAAACATAGCTAGTTCATTAACAATTATTATTAAACACTGTAGATTGTTCCAGTTTCAAGTGAATAGTCCAGAAAAATAGAAATTAAATAAGCCAACACAAACTAGGTTTGTAGAATGTACATTTCTACTCTAGATACTATTTAGTTGTATCTACTTTATATATAAGTTATATAAAAAAAATAACAATTCCCCAAATAGAGGGGTCGTGTAGAATTCCCTCCGTCCTTTGAAATACATGTGCAGTAATATATATAAGCAAAAGCCAAATATGAATACCGATATATTCTGTTACACTTCTAACAAAAAAGAATATTTTACGCATTTATTTGCAAATGTTTGTTTACATCTTTCACTCGACCTTTGTAAGAATTGGCTGTATGCAACCACAGGCTTTAATCGTCACCGTCATCTCTATCATCACTTTTCCTTCTCCTTATGCAACCAATGCAATAAGCCCTTTTTTCATTCCATCAAACGATGATCTTATTTTCCTGCTTCCTCTGATACTTTAGAGTTGATCTTTTTGTATTGTTGCTATTTTTCTTCTATATTTGGTTGTGGGTGTTTTTATACACATTAATTTTCACCTTCATATTAAGGCAGGTTTCATGTAATACTGAGAGGGTTCCTGTTTCTTGGGCATTGTTATATTGACTGTCAAAATTCTTGCTCAAATTCTACAAAATATTCAATGGATTCATTGAATAAAAATATGAAATATATTATTACATACTAATGAACTGCTAACATGTGTTGTAACCTCACAAAAAAGTTTCGTTGAAGTCCAGATTCCCACACGGTATTCCTCAAAATGGATTATGATACAAAAAGCATTTGATACAAAAAAATTAATACATGGATGAAATAAAAGTTTATAATTAAAATTGAGATACATTTAAACACTCAATAAACAATTAGATTGGGAAGACAGACGAAGGGTAGAAATTGAAAAACACACGTTTTAAATACTGATAAAAAAACAAAAACAACATAAAAAACAAAATAAACAACAACAACAACAACAAGAAATAGTTCGTCTGAAGGTCTGAAGTCAAATTGATTGCTGAAAAGATTAATATAAAAGCACAGTAAAAACTAATTTGAAAGCCCATTCCAACTTCCAAGATGGTTGGTTGGTTGGGTTGGTTTAACAGACAGACAGACAGTGACAGAGAAGATATAATTTAAAAAGGGGTTGAGCGTTGGTCTCAAAACGGAAGGTCTGCGGTTCGAATCCCACGAGCGATCAAGCATTTTTTTGCCCGCTGTAGCTGGTTGGGTCAGTTGTAATTGGATACTTGCATTGTGGCTGGATTTAAATACACCAACCGAAATACACCATTATCATAATTTAGTTGTGTCGTCTTCTATCTTTCGATAGAAATAAATACCAATTACTTTGTTTATCCTAACATGGATATTTCCATAAAAAATTATTAAACATTCCATGTTGTACAGCTTATAGGGAATAGTCCAGATAAAGAACAGCAGACATTGAAAAGGCCAACACAAACTTGGTTTGCATAATTTACATTTCTACTATAGTTTTTATTTTTATTCTATCTGCTTTATATATAAATTATATAAAATAACAATTTCCTAAATAGAGGGATCGTGTGCAATTCCCTCCGCCCTTTGAAGTATATGTGCAGTAATGTATTTAAGTAAAAGTAAGAAATGAATATCGATAAATTCTATTACAACTCTAACAAAATAGAAAATTGTACGCATTTATTTGGGAGGGTTTGTTTACATCTTTCACTTGTCTTTTTGTAAGAATTGGCTGCATGCAACCACATGGTTTAATCGTCACCATCATCGGTATCATCATCTTTCCTTCTCATTATGTGACCAATTAAATCAGCCTGTTTGTGTTCATTCTATCAAACAGTGATCTTGTTTTTTCTGCTTCCTCTGATATTTGAGATCTTTTTTGCTGTCCATTGTTTTCTGATAATTTCTATATCTCCATTGTTTTTTTCCATCTGTGTTTAGTTGTATGTGTATGTATGTGTGTATGTGTGTACATGTGTGTGTGTATGTGTGTGTTGATACATGTCACTTACACATCATGACAGGTTCTAAAAAACAATCAAGCGCTCTTGTTTCTTGGTGTATTGATATATTGGCCGTCAAAAATGTGGTTCAAATTTTGCAAACATTTTTAATGGATTCATTGAAATAAATATGATAATTATGTGATACTGTGAAATGAATTGGTAACATGTGTGACCTCACAAAAAAGTTTCATTGCGATCCAGATACCCCCACGGGATTTGTCAATAAGAATTAAGATACAAAAAGCACAACATAATTATTTTGTTAAAAAAATGTGATACATGGATGACACAAAAGCGTATAATTAAAATGGAAGATTTATTTAACAACTCAATAAACGGTTGAATTGCGAAGACAGACGGAGGGTAGAATTGAAAACACATATTTTAAAGACAGAGAACAAAAATCAACAAAAAAAAAACAACACAGAAAAAACCCAACAACAAACAGTTAGTCTCAAGTCAAATTGATGGCAAAAAGGATGTATACAAAAATACTGTAAATATCAATTTAAAAACCCGTTCCAACTTCCAAAAGACCAAGTAATCACTTTAGATTGAAGCTTTATTAAGAAATAAGAAATAATTAACAAACAAACAAAAAGTCTGATGCGTGACAAACACTGCCTACCACTCCCCCCACCCCCAACCACCATTCTACCTAAACGATGCTACTTAGCTTCTTTCGACAAGGGGAGACTGCCAAGAGGATTGACAAAAATAAGCACTTTCCGTGTGATGGTTTGATCTAAACATGGGTAGTAGGTACAAAAAGGTAGTAGATTTGGTCACCCGACTTACTATGTATATAGATAACCAAGTCAGACGACGAATTTTACTTTGTGTTTGTACTTAGTGCCCCGTATCTGTTCAGTAGGTTTTGGTGACTGTATGGACCAGGGAACAGTACCTGCTTTATTAGCATCACTAGTCTTGTCGCTTCTTAATAACTATAGCTTTTTCTAATATTTTTCCTTTTCTTCTTTTTCGTTTACTTAGAATCATAGTAAATTTTGTTTAGCACGATTCTCATTATTTGGTTTAATGGTTAGTTTGACTATGTTACTGAAGAAAAACAAACAAACGCGAACACAAAACAACCCTAATCAATTATTTTTTTTATATAAACAAGAGAAATAGGTAATTCGAACAAAAATGACAGCTTTTTAAACCAAAATAATGTGGTTCGTCAAATATAAACAATGCCTCAAACTTTAGAATGACGCATTCAATAGTTTCTGTAGTGAAAAGGGAAAACTACTCAAAGAGAAATGTTTCCATGTAAAAAGCCCGTTCATACCACAGAAAAAATCACAGCTGTTCAATAGGATGTTTAAGGCCAAGTAAATCATAGAAGACATTGATTTACTATGAAATAGATTAAAAATGTTAGTAATCGGTTTTACAATACTGTGATTTAATTATTTGCACTAGAACTGATGAAAACACGTACATTCCACAGCAAATTCCTATTTTATGCTGAATGAAAGGTTAAAGGAACAGTTTCTGTATTGGCTGCCTATAAAGCTACCCATCGAGTTTAAAATCTTGGTTCTGACTGAAACATGATGATTTGATGAACCAGGCTAGTTTTATTTTTTACTATTTTTTATACACCAATAGGAATTCTTTTTTTTATATATAATACAGATCTGTTTGTAAGTACTAGTGGACATGTACGTCACATATGGCCGATTAACATTTTATTTTAATAGCTCATTGCTAGATGCGTTTAAGTCTTTTAAAAATATTGTGAGTCAGGTGTGTCGGAATAGCGCACGACCTTGCTAAGTAATTTCAAATTAGATCAATAGGCAAGAGTGGTGGGTCAAGCTAATCAGTGCGTCTTTTCAAAAGAGTACTAAAAAAAAGAAAAAAAACAACAACAACCTATCACAAAATGCAACTGATGTTTTTGCTTGAGTTAAAGACTCCTCCCTAACAAGTATTAAACATCAATGAGGCCTGCTAACAAAGTGGAAGAACTCTTTGCCAAACCACATTCTTAACCTAGATAAAAAACCTGGTGGTCAGTTTTCTGCTCGGCACGACCCACTACCCGTCCATTGTCGGCCTGCAGGTCTACACTGGCCAGGTGGTCTACAGCCTGCTTGACCCTGTCATTACGGACACCATGGTGACCACTGGTGGCTGGGACTGTCGCTTCAATAGCAGCGCCATTGCCGGAATCTTGACACTTTTGTTAAGCCTAAAACCTACCGGGTGGTAGAAGTAAAAGAGGAGTTTGAGATTAATCTGTTTTCAACGAGTATGCAAAAGATAATATTTAATTCCCTAGAGGCGAAGACATAATTAATATGGGGCTTTTATTAAGCCTAAGCCTAACTGTGTGTAACGTGGATTGTTGTAGAGCCCAGCTATCGGTTATAAAATTATATATTGTAACGGGGCTTCAGACAGTGATCCACATCCACTGGCTCAACATAAATAATACAGTTAGCTCCTTCTTGTAGAAATATTGAAGAAAAACTTTATTAACTATAAACACGTCTAGGGTATTGAAAATGGTATAATGAAATCTCGACAGCAATCAAATCCACAGCTGCAAGTGCAATAACAATCTATGATAAAATCCACAACCGCAATTGCAATCTGTAATGGCAACACGACAGCTTCTAACAAACGCGCTCAGACTCTCTGACTGACTGAATACTACTCACTCAACTCTTTTATACCGATTTGTAACCCAGAAGATTCGAGTTCTCGATATTTCTAGCATGTACCACCATCATCTAGAAGTTGCGAGACTACAAGGTACATTACTCCAGTTGACTAGAATCCCTAGATTGTAAACAAGCCGACACTGAAAAACAAGTTGTTTACCAGATTGACAGATTTCTCGAATGTTCTTCACAACCAGGGCAAACAAAGTAGGAAACCAAACTAACAATGCATAGATTTAATCTAGAATGATCTTCACAACCGGGGCAGATAAGGTCAGAGAACAAACTAACAACGCATAGACTAGATCTAGATCTATCTCCAGTCTTCTCGTCTTCTGTCTATCCATCTCTGGTCTCTATCGTCCCCCGTTCCTCTCTCTATAGTTTTCTTCAAACAAACAAACACAAACTTGTCACACTGTAAATGGAAATATTTGTTACGTTTTCAAGAGCCTGCAATAGATATAGCTTTATTCCTAACATTTGAATATACATGGGATATTTTAAATCCTATTCTTAATCGAGAATAGAACTAAAAGAAGATTCTAATTGAGATACATGTACATTGCATTTAGTACGTTTTTAAAGAGCCTGCAAAGGTATAACTCTAAGCGTGTTCGAAAAACAAAAAAAGGGTTCATGAACGTATTAACGGTTAGCTTAGTTTTGCTTTAACAATAAAAGCTGTTAATCAAACGATTTCAAGGAAAAAGAATTTTAGCGCTTGGAATGCTAAATCCATTATTCAAAACAAGATAAAGGACCCATTCCCGTCCATTGTCGGCCTGTCGGTATCCTAGCTTTTTTGTTGAGCCTGAGCGTGCTCCAGCTTAGAAATAAAAATCAAAGAACTTAACATCGATCAATTTTTGTTATAATTTTAAAAAGGTAGCACAAGATAAACATGTCGCTCTAGGCCTGTAAGAAAATAACACTGCACGCTAAATCAATAATATTTTTGTTTCATTTCTGGTGCGCAAAGGGATGTTTTTACACCACATGGACATCAGAATGATGCTCAGCGTAGGCTAGGTAGATCTAATACTCTAACCAGTTCTCTGGACGCATCTTTGTCACGTTGTCTGCTTAACAGTTACTAGTTGGGGGCCAACGAAGTTCGTGGGGATTGTGGGATGGACAAAGCTGGAGGATAGCATATACATTTGAACTGTGCTAAAGCTCAAAATTATGTGTCTTCAATATCAGACATTAATTTAAAAATTGAAACGATTTTGCGGAGAGATGCACCAATTCTTCTATGCTGTGATAAACGCTAAAATCATCTTTGAAAGATATTATACTTTCGTTTCTTACATTTTTTTTTCATTTTTAGTCGTAAAAAAGAGAACTAGAACCAAAATAATGCTGTTAGTTGTTTCTTAAAGCAACCTGAAACTCATCCTCTGATTTTACATTAATCTAAGCTATCTAATGAGACGATGCATTGTGCGCGTTTAAATTTGCGCTTTACAATTTTTTTTTAAATCAATATTTCTGACAGGATCGCTTCTGCCCTAAACATCCGCGTTTTTTTACTCCTGTTTTACTATTACATTTAAATGTCGGATGGCTAAGCATAAATAAGAGAAATGGAGAGTGTTTGCATAACTTACAGATTATGCCCAGGGAAATCTATGGCACTTTACTAATGCATTGTACATTTCTGTATTTTCTGTATTCTTTTACCATATTACATAAACTTTGGGCTTCGCTCCATTATAAAAAGATGCCTCTTAATCTTTTTTTTCTAAACTCATCAAAAACAAACCTGTAATATAGTTTGATCACTACAAAGTGCATCCATTAAATTCAAATTCCTTTGCCTCATACTTGATATAAACATTCTGCAAATGAAAACTACTCTGCAAATCGATACATATTAAAAGCTTAGACCTAAAACGAAAAAAAGGAAGAAAATAAGCGTACGCTAATAATAAATCACTATAAGGAAGATGAAGATGATAGTTACTATGATGACGACTATGACGATTATTATTATTATGATGCTGATGAGTATGATTATGATGATGTTGATGATTATAATGAAAATGATGGCTATAACGATGATGATGATGATGATGATGATGATGATGATGATGATGATGATGATGATATGATGATGATGATGATGATGATGATGATGATGATGATGATGATGAGAATGGTGATGATGATAAATATCATAACTTTACGATACAGGACCAAGACATCCATCATGATGTTATAAAACTACGTGTTTCTTAATTAAATGCAGAACGATATTTTGTACCATGTATCATAGAAAAATAAAACGGTATAGCAGTATATTAATATTTTGTAGTTATATACAGGCCGGAGTTTTATATGAAAATGTTTGGCATCCACCCATAAGAGCGTGCTAAAGGTTTGTCATTATTATCACCAGCTAAAAAATGTGTCGTGGTGTGGCTCATTAAAATTATCGTTCTATGTTATGATTCACATTCCGTGTTTCTTGCCATCTTAGTTGTAATGACAGACTGTTTTAAATTATCTTGGATGTTTTAAGTGTATTTTAATTTTGTGTTGTAGTATTTTTAACTCACCCACTTGTTCTGGGGTTGAGGTAAATGGCGTCATCGTATGCCAGACGAGGAGTAATATCACAGCTAAATGCTTGCTAGAGCCAGAATCTCATGGGGTGTTAAGACAGGGTAGACTCAGGGTTTGCAAACTGCAGATGCTGTCAAGCTGTTTGATCCCTAGATTATCTTTCACAGTGCCCCACCATGTCACGATGTCTAGACACAGGAACAAGGTATCCCGTGGTGACAACATTAAATACTTCTAAATGTAGGACGATATATTGACCTCCGTTGTATAAAATTCTGTATTTAAGATTTACAGTGTTTTAGACAGGAGATATGACAATTTATGAATAAAATGAAGATGTGTTGTACAAGCGGGTCTATAAAACAAGGATGTGGTCGTAGATCCATAGTTGTAGGTTTAGTAATCGATGGCCATTTTTTTTAATTGATGTAGTCCGTTAGAGAAATGCGAGAAGTTTAAAAAAAATTCACGTCCTGTTACTGTCAAGCATAAAATAAATAAAACATATGAAGTGTTTAAAAAAATAGTAACTATACCCTCGAGTAACTTTCAAAGACAAGCTTTTTCAGTGCTTGCATGTATTTCTTTTAATGGTTGGATCACTGTAAGTATTACATTTATTTATACGTTCTTTACCGCACAAATAGGACGTGTGATATACTATAAGTATACTTACATTTACATATAAATTAATCTAAAACATCATCAAATACATAACCTCGACAAGGGATTATTGAATAGAGCTCAAAACTAAATACAAACAGTAAGAGGAAGATCAGAGAATTCATAGAGTTATTATATAATTTCCGTATTAGATCTGTCCTCTTGAAGAGATAGGGGTGCACTCACGCAAAACTTCATTTTAATCTCTCCATTTTACGTCAAACTCAATGACGACAAAACTTAATGCGGTTGGTTATGATCATTCCTACAATAGATAAAAATTAATATTATTTCAAAAGACAAAACTTCACTCAGTGATATCCCAAAAAGCTGGGACCAAAGTTTTATCAAGACTGATGACCACATAATGATGGCTGTTGTTTTTGTTGTTACTTAGCATCCAACGTTAGCACTATATAGGCTATATTGTGGACGAGTCTCAAGGGTAGCATTTGACAAGTTTTCGTGTTCCTACATTAAGATAGTGCGGAGGTACAAGGACTTTGTCTTTGCCGATCACATTGAAGTGACACCAATCCAACCAGTGAGAAATCAAGTCGCCAGAGTGGGACTCGAATCACGGACCTCCGGAGTCGGAAGCCGATGTTGTAATCGGAAATAGCTTATATAGCGACCATAGAATCGATTTCTAAATAAATATGTAATGTACTTTTCACGTTTTATGCTTGTTAGATGGTGCTACGGAGATATTGTATTTTGCGCTGATAGAGAGATAGATATAGAATGAAAGAGTAGAGGTAGATAGATAGATAGATAGATAGATAGATAGATAGATAGATAGATAGATAGATAGATAGATAGATAGATAGATAGATAGATAGATAGATAGATAGATAGATAGATAGATAGATAGATAGATAGATAGATAGATAGATAGATAGA
>RQTK01001122.1:13903-24132 GCA_003991915.1 Elysia chlorotica
ATGTGTGTGTGTCTGATTTTTTAAATGTGCCCAAATACGTCTTCTACGGGTCTCGATTGGTACTTGGATAATATTTTTAAAACTTTTGCCAGAAGTATTTACCTGCTATTAATATTAGAATATATTTGATCACATGCTCGATTGTGTGTGTGTGTGTGTGTGTGTGTGTGTGTGTGTGTCTTAGTTGTTTTTTTATGGCCTGTTGCCCTTGTCATTAAATTAAAAAAGAAGTTGAAGAATTATTTATTTCCTGAACAGCTATAAAGTCCTTGATACGAGAATACGAGCTTTCTGTTAAGTTAACTTGTACTAAGTATTAAGGCAACGGGTCCCAATATTAGACATTTCCGCTTCATTTTTTACTACACCGATCCAATCAGTACAAAAAAAAGCATCCGACAGAGCGGGACTTGAAGCGCGGAACTCCTATGCTGGAAGTCAATGCTCTACCCCAGGGCTACCACGCCACCTCAAGACGAATCTTCAAAAGTCAATCGCACATCTTAAAGCTGTCGCCCTTGCTGGGAGAAATTTCAGAACCGGAAGTCAGAATGACACCGATTTTTCTTGACTCATTAGACGTTTGAACATTCTGGGCGAAGTATAACTTTATAAATTAAATAGATAGCAAGACAAGCTTGCCATATATAGTAAACAAGGTTCAAGACGATAAATTTACGAAGTAAATTCACTTACACACGACCATTTTCGTACTTGGATACTAAGATACTTGTGTATCTAGTCATTACCACAGGATATGTGGTTTCACAGAAGCACAAACAGCATTTCGGAAAGATACAAAGAGCATCCATTTTCTTTCTGGAAAAAATGAATGTGCTTGTCTAGTGCAATATGGTGGTGAGTTTCGTGGAACTTAAGCATTGCATTTCGATGAAAAAGGAAAAGGATAGGTATTTTTCCCATGCGCGTCGAACTTTGAAGTATGGATAAGGGAAAATATCAATCGTGAACGCGTTTAAAGATTGTTGCTATTGAAAGGGAAATATTGTTTTGTCTTTTGCGTGAACATTTTTTAAGGATTATTTTCATATTGAGTTTGTTCTTCTGCGAAACCTAATATCCCTGAGTTATTACTGTGTAGGACTTTTTTTTTTATATACTTCCGCAAAAAATGTTTCGTTTGTTGTGAAAATGGCGAAAAATGATTGCGTTTTGTGGGATTAGAACCTTGACTTGTATATTTAGCGGCACCGAATCGCCTTGCCACTCACATGGTTTTTACCTCTAGACCACTCCACTCCACAGGCATGACAGTGCAAGGTCTACTGCAGGCTTTTGACTTGTCACTTCCATAGATCATTTAAACAGCCTCATATTCTTAAAGATTTTTGGTCCCTCCGCTTGGATTTAGGACCTCTCAAAAATTTGTCTATATGTGTCCATTTGCCAATGCCGGTCTATCTTCATATGCTCGTCGGTCTGTACATATATGTTCATATCTTTATCTAAATGTCTATGTCTGCCTGTTATGTCCTTATCTATCTGCCTATGTCTGTTTAGAATATCTTTCTATATCTATGCCTGCATATATCTGTCTTTATGTCTTATGTATCTGTCTGCGTCCGTTTGCTCTGGTTTTATTTGTCTCGCTTTCTTCATATTTTTATCATGATTCCTTCGTCTTTATCATGTTCCTTCCATCTTCACCCGCTCTATAATAATTGTCTTCTCTTTTTCGACAACCCCAACCCCAAGACTCCACCTCGCCTCTCTCCTGCTAGATCCTCCAACCCATTCTCAAACACCGTTCTCAGCGCAAAGATTGCCCGCTCCCTCTGTCTCTCTTGTCTTCTAAAACATCTCCTCAGTGTCTCGCCGCCTCACGGTTTCGCCGCGGCATGAGCGGCCAGCTGGGTGAACCCTCGTAAAGCCTCAACAAGTCGACAAGGCGTCACGGTGCCACTACTATCTGTTTTGTCCTCTCCTCCTCCTCCTCCTCCTTTCTCCTGCTCCCAGACTTCCACACTCCCTTTTTCTCTCTCCCACTGTCTCCTGAGAGCCGGCTTGACTAGCGAGCTGATATATAACTTCTCGACACTGCATTTTCCAAATAACTGTCACTGTCGATAGAACCATCTACTTCTACTTCTAGCTCTAAATCCTTACAAACCAGAAGATTTGCTAACTGACATAGCTGGAGCTCTGGTTTTTCTCCAAAAAGCACAGGTTTAGAAGCTAAACCAACAAAAACGGATCGTTGTTGAAGTTGGGGTTGATTCTGCCTGTCTTCAAGACAGTAACGTGCTGACTGTGCCGTATTTTTCACCCATCCGGCTCCTCTGGTACTGCTTTCAGTGATTGCTCCTCATGGACACAACACTTGCGCTTTCCCCAGTGGAGTAGTTTTTGTCCTGATGATCATGGGCCTTCTCAAAAATCAATGAAGGTAAGTCGCTGTATCAAATTTTAAAAAAGTACTTAGTACTTTGAAATACAACATAAGGCTTTGGTGCGTACTGTAATGTTACAGTAAAACTACCAATCTTTGTTTAAGCCGTATAAGTACGTTTAGCCCTTGCTTCATAACAAGTGATGTTCTCAAATTTTAGAAAGTACTTGTTATTTTGGCATGAAAGAGAAAGCGTTGTGCGCGTAGTGCCAAGTTTCAGTAAATTTACCACTCTCTATTTAAGCCGTAAGTAGGTTTGGTCCTCGTTTCATAACAAGTGACGTTACGGGAATTACATTAATTTAGAAAAGTATTAAGATTTTAAAAATAAAACAGAACAAATTTTTTGTTGTTGAAAATTTACATCGTCTCCACGTTGCCCTCAAACCGTGATACATAATGGTACAGGTAAAAAAAATAATGTAAAACGTTTAAAAACACTTGCAAAATAGTTATTGATTTCTCTTAAAACCCTGTTACCTCTCCCATTTTCTCTTAAAGTTCACGCTCGTGTTGGTGTAGTCCTATATATAGCGTCCAGTCCGATTAGGCATTCCTTCTCTGTTTAACCTTGACAGTTTGGTCTTTGATTTATAAACCTTAAAATGTGATAGCCGCGGGTCAATTCGCACTTTCAACTAAAAAAAAATCAACTTTTTCCCTTTAATTCAACGTGAGTAGCCGTAGATCTAGCTGTCACACTGGGATCATGTAACATCATTATCGTCGCAAGATCAATGGTCGCGTCAAGTCATCCTAAACCATAAATCTCGAAATTAGTGATCATTTTCACTGACGCTAATGATCGGATGCCAAAACTCAACATCCAGCGCGGCAGCGGAGTTGTGTGTTTGTGTTGATCTCTCCGCTGTTTTCCACTAGGGAAGACTTTACGATCTAAAAACGCGAATCAATAAGACAATCAATAGCTGTCAGAGCGGGCCCCGCGTGGGACAAAAAGATCGGCCAATGTTGTGATTGGGTAACTCGTTTCATCAAAGTTTTTAGACATACTTTTTTAGAGAGTGAATCATTGTTTTGTGTCTGTTTAGGCCTATATTGGGCTGGGTTTTGAAAAGCAACACTGAAAGAAACAACCATTAAGCACAACTGTTTGTATTAAGTTAAGACTATTTTGTATTCATTCAATTTAGTAAGCCACTAAATTAGGAATGACTGCACAAAATTCGACTTCAAATAAAACACTGGTATCGCTTTCACTGTTAGGGTCATAATAAGTATCCGTATATGAACCTAGAGATGATGGAAGTTATAGAGAAGGGTTTACTCCTTGTAAAAATTAGCTGGAGCCGCTACTGACTCAAAAGCCACGTGAATACAACCTAATTATGCGGGCCTTAACATTTCAAATATTATACGACATGTTTGAGTATCAATTTTTTTTGTATTAAACATACCCTAGCTTTCCATAAAAATGATTGTCTCAATACAGCGCAGTAATTCAATTCGAATTATTCTCCGTCTTCTTCCAAGTAGCACACCCCCTACCTCTCCTCGATGCTGTTTGTTGTAGAGTTTCCTGGGTACCCCATAATTCCTGCTCAAGTATTGTATCTGAAGGCCATATTGTTTGCCAGAGCTGAGAATAAGAGTGGCAGCCATGAGTAGATGTTCTGGAATTCGTTTTAAAACAGTACTATCAGATCGTCTCCTACGTTCGATACCCTTAATATAATAATTAGTAGATCTCAATCAACAAGGCTTTCCTATGTATTTACAGAAGGGTCCTGCCTCGAACCCACCAGTAGTTAGTATATTTTACGTGCATTACCAACCCATCCATGAAGAAAATTTTACCATATATACCTATCAGAGCACCCTCGGATGCCTTAACTCAATGAGTCACATCTAGTAAACGAACGCGATGAAATAGGCGTTTTTTGTACGATGTAATTTGAAATTTTGAAATCAACATTTTTTTTAAAAATTATAATAATAATAACAAAGTAAATATATCGCTGACCTGTTAAGTTTCGATTTCTATTTGGTACAACAAGCATGGTTTTATCATCTGAAGATCTGAGGTGCCTAGCAGGTACATACATCTTTAGAAAGTCGGAGATATATGACACTTGTAGGTGCCATCTGATTGAGGCATTTATTGCAACCTATGCACTACTTGTACATTATCTTTTTCTATTAGACAGCCAATGTGAATGGTGAACAATTGGAATAATGTGCTGTTTTTCTTGTTTTTCTATTGGTTTCAAATATATGGTTTTTGGAGGAAAAAATTAAAAAAATAGTGCAATTGCATGACATATTCGTGGAAAAGAAATACAAATTCATTAAGTAAACTAAACAAAAGGGCAGGCAAGGAGCAACGCTGGTGAGACTAGGGTCTACTTCTTTACCGTTAACGCCTGAAACGAGTCGTGTGAACGTGTCTTCTTTGAAGCGTCCTGTAAAAAACAGAACCTGACGTTCTTTTTATTCGAAATGAAAATGTAGTTGTTGATGTTTTTTTCGCAGTGATTAATTTTGTTGGTCAAAAAAAGTACGTTTTGTGGGAAAAAAATATGTTGTTTCGCAATTCAAAAAAGTAATTCCATTTTGTGGGAAGATGTAAAAGATGTTCAACAAGCAGAGGTGTCTTGCTGTCATAATTATTAGACCTAAAGGGTTTTCCCGTTTGTGTATTTTATGTTGGGTTTTAAAGACTTGAACAACTCGCACCAACTAGCATTGCTCACTATTTTTCCTTGCTAAGTGAATTAAAACATGAACTAAAATAATGACTTGCAACTAAGTTCCGTAACTCTTGCTCAAGTGATATTCATAATAGTTGGTGAGAGTTGTTGAGTTGTTGTTGAGTTGGTTTAACGTCCAACATCAGCACTATATAGGCTATATTGTTTCATGACATATTCGTGGAAAAGAAACAAAATTACGTTAAGTATATAAACAAAAGGGCAGGCAAGGAAAAACAAAAACAAAACAATAACAATCAGTTAATAAAAAAAAATAACAGCTATGATAATTCGCACAGTTTCAGAATTCTCCAAAGAGAACTAGTGTAGTTTTTAGTTCATCAAATGCCATAGCTTGTCTCACCCAAGGGTAATAATGGCTTCAGAGCTAGTGTGTAGTGAAAGCTGGAATGGTCCCTTACAACGAACGTGTTTGTTTAGGACGAAACCTTCACCGTTCAAAGTTCCATTGATTTCTCAGTAGCGGGCGCCCCGTCAAATCTTCCCGGCGACTGTGATACTGATGGAGATTGTGCGGCGTTGATTCCCAGATTGAGGGGGTTTTCAGCCCCCAAGATGGGGAATAGGACACCGGGATTTAAAATATCGATTAGGCGGGCAGTTTTAAATACTTGTACTAAAACTCGGATCGATTTGTCTACATTTCCATAGTCTTGTTTGACGCTGTCTGTCCTTAACACACAGTTTTGTCACTGAAAACCTTCACAAAAATACCGAAAGTTGTATCTGTAGTTAACATACGATCGAAAATATTGAAAACCATACAATTTGAACTAGTTGTAAAACTTAGATTGCTTTATTTAATTTCCACATGAATTGTACCTTCGTCCTTTTCAATTCTTATGTACGCTACGTAATTAAATATTTTCAAACTGTGATTGATTGTCTATATATAAAACCCACTGAGCTAAACATCATGGTTTCCAAGCTAGTGAGCTAGTGAAAGCTAGAAGGATCCCCGAGGACTAACGTGTTTGTTTAGGGCGATTCCTTCATTGATTCTGCTTCAGGGGGCGACTTGTTATATTATCCTGCCTGACTGTGACGGAGATAAAGATTTTGCCGCCATGACTCCCAGATTAAGAGAGTTTTCAACCGACAAGAGGGGAGGGGAGAGAGGGGGGGGGGGGGGGGGGGGGCGCCAGAATAAAAAAAAAACACCTGATTAAACGGGTAGTTTTGAACATTGGAAAATTTTGGATTGATTTGTCGATCTTTCCAAAGTCTTGTTTGTATCTTCTCTCCTCAACACAAGCTGTTTCGTGTCATTGAAAACATTGCCAAAAGTTGTTTCTGTAGTTGACATAAAATTGAGAGTGCTGAAAACAAATTTACACTTTTAGGAAAAGCAAGAGAAAGACATAGTAAAGACAGAGAGAGAGAGAGAGAGAGAGAGAGAGAGAGAGAGAGAGAGAGAGAGAGAGAGAGAGAGAGAGAGAGAGAGAGAGAGAGAGAGAGGGAGAGAGAGAGAGAGAGAGAGAGAGAGACACAGAGAGAGAGAGAGACAGATATACAGTCAGACAGAGACAGAGAGAGAGAGACAGGCAGGCGGACAGAACTGAGAGGTGAGAGAGAGAGAAGAAAGAACAGAGGAAGAGAGAGAGAGAGAGAGAGAGAGAGAGAGAGAGAGAGAGAGAGAGAGAGAGAGAGAGAAACAGACAGAAAAAGATGAAAAGAAGACTCAGAAAGGCCATAAATAGATACATGAACACACCAGTCCCTCCAAACGTTAGCCTCAGGGCAATCCAGTGGAAACCTTCATGCTCCCTTACATACTTAACTAAAAAAATATCAATAGACAAAGACCAAAATAATTGGTAATTTGTCCCAGTTGGCCATTAAAAAAACATCTATTGGTTGCTATGTACTCTTTTTAAGAGAGTAGTGGATACTAATTTTAGTCTTAAGCTAAGAACATAATGGGTACTGGTTTAAATCTTAGGCGATGGCAAGTCATTTGCGTTTGTGTGTGTGTGTGTGTGTTTTTCTTTTTATCTGCCATCGTTTCCCAATCTCTTTCCCACATCAAACACTTCAAGAAAGAAGACCTATCCCTTCAAGCACTCACACAAAATCGCAGATCACACACACACATTTTCTCATCCGGAATCATCTTCCAACCTTTGGTAGAATCAATATCTACTTCGCTGGAAAATATTAAACATCTCCTGTCTTAGATGTCAGTCCACCCCTTAGATCTAGTAGTATTGAGATCCTCCTAAATTCACCTAGGACCAGAGATCCCAGCTTTGATACCAATCTCCTGGATGATCTATCGGGAATCGCCGATGGCAACGCTGGTGAGACTAGGGTCTACTTCTTTACCGTTAACGCCTGAAACGAGTCGTGTGAACGTGTCTTCTTTGAAGCGTCCTGTAAAAAACAGAACCTGACGTTCTGTTTTATTCGAAATGAAAATGTAGTTGTTGATGTTTTTTTCGCAGTGATTAATTTTGTGTGTGTAAAAAATACTTTTTGTGGGGGAAAAAAACATATAAATATTTAAATAGGGAGTGATGTTTCGCAATTCAAAAAAGTAATTCCATTTTGTGGGAAGATGTAAAAGATGTTTAACAAGCAGAGGTGTCTTGCTGTCATAATTATTTTTTTAGACCTAAAGGGTTTTCCCGTTTGTGTATTTTATGTTGGGTTTTAAAGACTTGAACAACTCGCACCGACTAGCATTGCTCACTACTTTTCCTTGCTAAGTGAATTTAAACATGAACAAAAGTAGTAATAATATTGCTAATAGTTGGTGAGAGAGGCTTTACCACTAAAGTACTGTGCAATGTAAAACTAATTTTCGTTTAAGGATGAAAACAAAATTAACACTGAAAACGATTTGGGTGTATCTTAAGGCAATTTGTTAACACCCATAAAAATATTTGTGATGCCGAATAATTATGATACACTTAAGCCAAATTGATGATTATGTGTTTATCTTTTTTTACTAGAATATGTTTCAGCTTTAGATTCTTAACATAAAATGTCTTTTTTTAATAATATTTTGCCAAATATAAATATGTTTAACAAAATCAATACGAGATTCGTATAGCTAAGTAAAGAAATTATGCTTAACATTTGCCCAACTTGCTTATTAAAAGTTATCAAATTTGTTTCAACGTAAATGAAACAAACCCCATCTCTACATAAAGAAGTGGCGATAAGATAATACAAGATAAGACATTCCTTTATAAATCCCCCCTGGGGAAATTAAAAAAAAATGATATGTCCAAAAACACGCGTAGAGTTTAATTTAAAAAAAATATGAACAAGAAATAAAAAAAAAATGTGTACATATAATTCATAATATTCGTGTAAAATTATCACGACTCGCAGTAGAAAAAATCAACTTTCAATTCATTATATAAATTCAAATCAATAAAAAAAGCTTTTTAGGTAAATAAAGGTATTGATAAAAATGGTACTTAGCTCTCACATAAATAGATTTAATAATTAATATCACAGAAGTTGTCTAAAAACTAAGCTGGATTTCACCATGTTAGAAAGTAATAGAAATAGATATAATCAACAACAACAACACACTAATACAAAAAAAAAGTTATGATGGTGATATTAAGGTATATACAAAACAGCATAAACTGTTTTACTATCCTGAATATCAAACAAGTATTGTATACATGTGCATATTATTTACATTCCAACAGGTAACCATTCTGCTAATGCATGCAATGATAGTTTTTAGACCTTTTGAACGTATTGTTGAAACAACTTTATGTGCTGCCACACACGAGACAGGGGTTCGATACCCGTGCTTCCTGATCTGGAGACAACACTCTACTACTTGAGCCAGTTCGCCCCCCAACAGGGTGGGGATACCATGACCCCTGTCACATTAGACTGACACCGACCCAACCAGTAGGGGGCGACATCACCAGGGCTCGTTGGAAGCTGGTGTTCTACCCCAGGGCTACCGTGCCCCCCAGGGAGGGACACAAACAGGATACAGTGTATAACCAAACAGGGGACGGAAAGAGGAAGAGAGGCATAGAGAGACAAAAGAGCGAAAGAGGAACAAATTACGATAGTTCTTCGCAGGGAAGGGATTTTATATCTTACTTTTCTTTTTTTTGTCACTTCATATCTTCCGCTACGTTGTATCTGCCTCATGTCAATATCTTGTCGTAGGGGAAGTGCTCAGTCTTTTTGTGATATATTTCCACCCCAACATGCGAAACCAAAGCTCTTTTAACTGCTGACAACAGAATAGTAAAACAATTGAAGAAAGCTAGGCTTGACAATACGAATAGAGCGCAATTTTCTCAAACAGTAAATACTGTACGTGGTTTCGTTTATTTTTACAATTGAATCGATGTTATATTTACAAAGAAATTTTGTTATTAATGATTAAACCACCGTACTTAATTGTTTCCACTCCTCGTTCTTTTTTTTTGTCCTTGACAGAAAAAAATAGAAAAATGGGCGTTCTTTGGAAAATCGATGACAATTCTTTTTGTTTCATGTAGATTTAATACAATATGATTTCTACCACATCGCTCGACAAAAGAGTCTATTTCCTGTATATAGTTAGAGTCTTGGTCACTGTAATAGGTCCGGTGAGTGCGGTATAGTCAGCACATTTGTCCATTAGACGTTTACAGTGAGCTGGTCTACAGTCTGATGTGTAGATGGAGAAAAGAAAGGTCGACAAAAGTTAGTGTTACTTCTGACATGTTCAATTTTTAAACTTTTTTCTAAAACAGATACATTGCATATGGCCCTGCCATAGAATGTTAATTGTTGATAACAAATTGAATATTGCCACATTTTTTATGAATCATGATTTAAAAAAAAAACAACCACAAAACAAAACACAAATTATCTATTTGTATAGGTCTATTCAAAGATAATGTTATGCTATGCACTCTCTTCTAGTTATAGTTTTTCAAAATGACGTGACTGAATCGAGCACTGCATAAAAAACTCACTCAAACATTGAGCTATCTAATTTAAAAAAAATCTGTCCACGTAGTTCAGTCTTCTCTTTGCGCTCGAACCATGACACACCGAAACTCAAAGACAAAAACAAAACGTTTAAAAACATTTGCATCATAAATATTGATTTC
>RQTK01001122.1:29744-49246 GCA_003991915.1 Elysia chlorotica
AAGAAGAAGAAGAAGAAGAAGAAGAAGAAGAAGAAGAAGAAGAAGAAGAAGAAGAAGAAGAAGAAGAAGAAGAAGAAGAAGAAGAAGAACAAGAACAAGAACAAGAAGAAGAACAAGAACAAGAACAATAAAAAGAAGAAAAACAAGAAGAACAAGAAGAAGAACGAACAAAAACAAGAACAAGATCAAGAACAGCAACAAAATGAAATTGAAAATAAAATGTTTGAGGAAAGAATAGTAACAAGCTGTAGAAAAAGCAAAATCAGAAGAAGGAAAGCACTATACACCCTCAAAAATCACCAAACGACCTCGGCGCTAATTCAATCGCGCCCTTACTTTATTAAAACCAATGGGGTATAGAAGCTGCCTTTTTATTTTGGTAGCCGGGAGACATAGCATTGTGTTGGGGTCACCCGGTTCTATGCACGAGTTCGAACCGTTTTGTTTCGCTGATTAGAAAGGAGGATGAGTACATTGCAGCGATAAGAGATTCCAGCCTCTATCTGGGGGCGTGTTTTTCACTTTACAGGACGTGACTTTCTGACCTCATTCTTTCTCTCTATTGAACATCTTTTTTAGCTTGATTGAAAGTTATAAAAATACCAACGCCTGTTGAGACAATATCTTCTACTTTTTTACGCATATGATCAATTCCCCAGTTAGTAATATATACTCCAACACCCCCCCCCCCAAAAAAAAAAAAAAACACACACACAAACTCCAAATTCACACACACACACACACACACTTATTTCTTTCTTAATTTAACTTCTTTCTTTTCCTCTTCTGCCTCTCTCTCTGTCTATCTATACGTTCTCCTTGCCTATCTATCTTTCCTCTTGTTCTTTCTTCAACTTTCTATTTCCCCCATAGTTTCTCTCTCTCTCTCTCTCTAGCACTATATAGGCTATATTGTGGACGGGCCCCAAGACGGACGTCTGACAATTTTATGTGCTGCCACACACGAGACAGGGCGGGGATACCATGACTACACCGACGCAACCAGTAGGGGAAAAACGCTGGCGCAGATTCCATAATTTATGTTGTTGATTTCGCCACCGGCTATAATATCACAAGGTCTTTAGTTTATCTCTGGGACAGATTCGCCCTTACAGACAGGCAAATCAATACAAGAGCTTCTGGGACCTAGATCTCTCTTTGCACGATACAGCTGGATTCACTCTCAGTTCTCTCAATATCACCATCGTCGTTTTTGACACTTCATTAGTACAGCATTTTATTTTTGTTACTCTCAGACGCACTAGAAAAATGTTAAGTTTCGGGGGATAGATGTGTGGTTTAGAAGGAACAGGAAAATCAGAAAAAAGGAGGATGAGGAAGAAAGGAGGATGAGGAGGAGAAGGCATAGTAGACAAAGGGTTGTGTGTGTGTTTGTGTATGTGTGTGTTTGTGTGTGTGTGTGTGTGTGTCTGTGTGTTTGGATGTGTACTTTGGGACACTAGGAAGGAAGGTTATGATGTAGGAGCAGTAAAGATTGCGACCCATTAACAGGCACGAAAAAAGTCTCTCTATCTCTCTCTCTCTCTCTCTCTCTCTCTCTGTTTTTATAATTCTTTCCCAACCCGTTATGCCAACTGTACCTTCTATCGCTCTCTAAATTCTCCCTTTCTGTCTCCACCTCTTTCTATTTGGTTCTCCCTGCCTTTCTATCTATCCTCTTGTTCTCTCGTCAACTTTTTCTTTTCTTTCCCCTATAGTTTCTCTCTCTCTCTCTCTCTCTCTCTCTCTCTCTCTCTCTCTGTTTTTTTATAATTCTCTCCCAACCTATTATGCCAACTGTATTTTCGATCGCTCTCTAAATTCCTCCTTTCTATCTCCACCTCTTTCTATTTGGTTCTCCCTGCCTTTTTATCTATCCTCTTGTTCTCTCGTCAACTTTCTCTTTTCTTTCCCCATTTTCTCTCTCTCTCTCTCCCTCTCTCTCTCTTTCTCTCTCTCTCTCTCTCTCTCTCTCTCTCTCTCTCTGTCTCCCTTTGACTTTTTTAAAACAAGGTTAAAGGACTGATTGCTTCAAAAATAAAGGAACGTGCGTCATTGAGTTTTGTGACCGTGATCTTGCCACCCCTCCCCCCTCTCTCTCTCACTTTCTCTCTCTCTCACTCTCTCTCTCTCTCCCTCTGTCTTTCTCTGTCTCCCTCGCTCTAACTCTCGTTATCTCTTTCGATCTGTACTTTTTTCCGTAGGAACAGACATAAGCCAAATAAAAAACAAAAACATAAGTATTAAAAAAAAAAGGTGAAGATTTTGTCAAGCCCACAAATTCCTCAAAACCAACTTGTCTCTGCCCATCAACTTTTCCCCTCAAGATGGCAAACCACACATTCGAAGAGCAGAAAAAATCAATGAAGATAATGAAGACGTAGTGCCGCATCACGATTCTCTAGTGCTCTCTGCCTTGGATAGCGATTTTTAACAACAGCTGGGAAAAAAATGCTATCTATCAAATCGCAGAGCATTTAAAATATGTGTATTATAAAATAAGATTTGTTCTTTATCTACACAAAATGCAAGGCACCAACAAAAATATAATAAAATGTATAGATTTAACATATTTTTGCTTATACATTTTATTATATTTTGGTGCATTGCAATTTGTTACCAAGCTACACTGCGACATAAACATTTATCGATTATACACATATTGAATCTCAGAGTACTTTCGTTTATTTTAGTCTTTTACAGGATAGAGCAAAATGCTAGTTGGGTAAGTGTTACCAGTAAAATAAAGTCGCCAATTGAGAATAATAAAACCATATTTCTGTGCGTAGGGTGCAAAAATTATTAAAAGTCTGCAATATAAACAGTTTCTTGTCGTTAGGAAGCCAAGTAGCAAAGAAGCTTAATATACATTGTATTCCGTCATTTCGAAGTAATGAAAAGCACCATAAGGACTAGGGCTCAATGTGAAAAAACATCGTGCATTAACACAATTATTTAACTAAAAATCAACTTGTTAGCTCCTTCGTTTAACAGATCACCATAATAACAATCAAACAAGCGAAAAATTACTAAGCGGCCACGGGTTTGTATCCCTTCAGTCTGTCTCTGTCTCTGTTTGCCTGTTTGTCTCTCTGCCTGTCTGTATTTACACATATATATATATATGATATATATATATATATCTTTAAAAAATTTACCTCTCTATCTTTGTCTGTTTTTGTCAATCTGTCTGCTTGTATCCGTTTCACCTATTCCTAGAAGTTTGCTCTATACGGTCTGTGTTGTTGTAATAAGTCGGCAAAAAATATAAAAACAAAATAGCTGGAACATGTCAGGGCAACATTTTCTCCAGATCTGATAATAACGTGACTGCTGATCGATGCACGACATCCAATTACAAATTAGAAATCCGTTCCACGGTTCTGAATTAGCTTGTGTTAGTGTAAGCTACACGGTTATTGTAGAATCCTTACACTAATTTCTATCATTTTTCTTCTGTTTAATATTCAATTCATCGCTTTTTTTCTTTGTCTTTCTTAGTCTCTCTGTCTGTCTTTCGCTATGTATCTATCTCTGTCTATCTGTCTGTCTGCCTGTCTCTCTATCTCTCTGTCTCTCTCCTCCTCTGTCTGTCTGTCTGTCTGTCTGTCTGTCTGTCTTTCTCTCTCTCTCTCTCTCTCTCTCTCTCTCTCTCTCGCTCGCTCGCTCGCTCGCTCTTTCCTTGACGAACGGAAATCATGAATTTATTTTGTCTGCGATAGTGCTGTTATTTTCAACTTTTAAAGTAGGGCAGGTCTACTGTTTCATTCGTTTTATAGACGACACAATACCATTTATCAAATCTATGTAACAATGTAAGATTTTGTCAACTTTAACTTCAAGCTCGTATATTGATCTAATATTAAAACAGTGTAACTAAATAGAAGAATACAGGAGATAGCAGGTTGATCAACCGGTAGAGCACTGGTCTAGGGAGCGGAATATCAGAGGATTTATCTTCAAATCTTGACCCAAATGTTATTTATATATATAGGTAGAGACCTCTAATCGGGGAATTATATCGCATGCTTAATGTCTTACTGGCTTTACGTATTTGTCCCTGAATATAAGTTTGAGCAAAATGGAAAAAGTTGGTATTAAAAGTTGTTTTGCGCAAAGGTTATGAAATGTTCTGATGCCTGAAAAAACAAAAAGACAAAACAACTTTGTTTAATGGCATATATGACACTTTCAAAATAAAAGCCATAACTGTGGGGTATCATGTAGATTGATCTAAGTTTGTTGCGCTCAACATTTTATTAAGTAGTAGCAGGTACTACCAAGTACGTTATTGTCTATGATTATCTAGTCCAAATCGCCATAAAACATAATCAGACATCTATGCATTTCAAGGCAATTTTAACTTCTAATTATTTTGTTTAAGTTTTCCACCCTTTTAATTGCTGTGGTTTTAATTTAGTATTACTGATCAAATCAAAAGCTGCCTTCCTAAAAATACGTGACTAAGCCAATGCTGTTGGTAGCGTTAAATTCCAGATAGTAGTTTCAGGGTCATTGTTAAACAACACACAAGAAAAATTATGACCCCTTATTTTGTCAATTATAAAACTTTTAATATTAGAAATTGCTAAAATCAAAGAAATTAGAAATGGATAACGCCAACAACGTAGATTTTATAGAAAAAAACTACATCCACAAACTTCTCTTCAAAAATGCAACTCAAGATCAATACTGGCATAACAGAGGTAACTGCACTTAGCTAAAACGTTGGGCGTTAAACCAACTCAACTACAACTACAACTAAATGCTGTGAGAAATGAAGAGACGACAGCCAACAAGAACATACAATTTTAATTACATAGTTATGCAGGGGTCAGGGGAAGACCATAACGATTTTTGCGTTTGCTTTTTTTGCTAAAGTCTAGCTTCTGCACTTTATATTATGGAAGGGTCCCAATCTAAAACCTGAAAGTTGCTTTGTGCTGCTGCATGAATACAGTCTCAGTGGGTCACATTATACTAATACTGACCCAACCAGTAGGGGATGAAATAGGACACATACAGTTTTTACCGATACATGGATGCCTACGACTCAGCCGGTGATTTTTTTAACAAAGGTTATTAACTGTTCAAGACAAAATGTCCCAAAAATCAATAGTGGATTTACACCGTACACTAACCTATTCCAGACCGTGATCAATGCAGATCATCTCACCTAATGAATCGGAGAGATTGCCAAGGCATCGCCACCGTTATGGTAGCTAATAGCTCGTCGTCGTAAGCCTTATAATTCGCATATCCTAAGACGAGTCGTATTCTTACAACAACGTTGTACTTAAGACCTCAGCATGCGAAATGCGTCTAAATCAAGTGCGTCAATAATACCAGTACATAAAACCAACACCTTCTTCACCGGTAACAGCTGCTCTCGTAAACAAAGGGATAAAGTGATAGACTAATCAGTGGCCGTCCCAGACCAGAGATGAGGTTACAGCCCTGAAGGCTACGAAAACATCCAAGGTTTCCTCATTCAGACAGCGGTGTCGTCACTGTGCACTTTTTCCATCAACTTTGGCGGCCAAATTGAAGAAAACTCTCCCGTGTAGGAGTAATAGGATGCGCATGATGGGTATCGCGCTTCTTCTTCTTAGCCTTCGTAAACATACCGAGGTCTATGTTGTGGTAAATGACTGTAGACTCAACCAACATTGGAAAGAATTCCAGGGCCCTTGTTTGTTTGCAGTTGAGGCTCTGTGCGACCTTAAAGAATGTATTTCGTTGAACATGCAGTGGTAAACGATTTCTGTACAAGAATAGCGTGTTCCTCGAAGGCATGAACGGCGTATGGTGCATTTTCTAGGTTCTAACACAATAAGAATCCCCTTGTTCTGTCTGTCTTAATCCCAAGTTCCGCTTCCAGTGTTTCCCACCGGATAAATCTCAGTTTGATTCCCCTAATAATCCTCCCAATGTTCCATTTTATTTTTGCCTTAACCATTCCGCTTCCGAATTTATGTGCCCATATTTTTTTTTCTCGGCGCTGTCTGTTTCATCATCAGAACCTCGCTCTATTTTTTCTGGAAACACCTCTGAACCTCGTGGGTCACACTATTTCCCATCTAAAAAATATTCATAGCGATAATTCTGTATTTTCTCCTCTCAATCTGTAACAGATATAATGTCATATCTTTTAAATGTTCTCGCAGACACGGATATCATTTTGAACCCTATCAGAAATGGATACAGCATAGATACAGACTCTGCTCAATATGTCAGCGAGTATTCAAGCCATTCTCCATCACGGAATTGTACTCTCTTAGATACCTATCACAGTTTAGAAGAATGATGGTGATTGCGGAATCAGAAAGGAACACTTTAATTTTGGTTTGGGGAAGGGAAAGAGCTGGTGTGTGTGAAAAGTAGTGATGTTGCCTGTGTGTTTATTACCTATTTTGAAGTAACATTTCAACATTAAAATAAAAAAAAAACCCACCTAATTATTAATTGATCTATTGTAGTTGTATTCAATAATTTAAAATGCACTTAATTTTTTAGTCATTTCCCCATCCCTTATGCTCTAATATTTTGTAGGCAAGGGCCATTGGTTGCAAAATTCAAATAGTGAGACTAAAACAGTAGTTTTGGTCTTGCTAAATAGTATTTGAAATTTTAAAAAAAGCAACAAATGTGACATAATGATAATGGTCTGATATCATGTAAGATGTTCTGCCCCAGGACCACCGTGCCTCCCTTTTAGTTTGGGTTTGTTTGCATCCAACCCCAGCATAAATTTGTAGCTTTGCATCCAACACGAGCGCTATAAAGGCTATACTTTATATGGACGCGTCCTGAGTCAGAGACAGAGCGGCCTACCACTATTCACTTCCCAGCCCGCCACATTATACTAACACTGACCCAAGCTTTAAATTGGACAACAACATTTCTTAACCAATTGTAGGTTTCAAACTAGGGAGCGAACGATTGGGAGACAAACGCCCCACCATTGCACCAGTTAACCCCCAACGCAAAGAGCAACCAGTCAACGTGAGTCGATGGCTGGAACCAGAATCCAATTTTACTAACCCACGTGACAGACAGAAAGGGGGAGGAGTTCGATGTAGAATGAAAGTAAAATTGCTGCTTCTCTCCAAATCTATAATTCGAAGTGGTCTGCGGATAGCAATCAGTGAAAATGAACTTACAAGCTACATTACAGACATTGTCAGCTTTCCAGCGGAATGAATTTGGCCTCCTTGATGCGTACACATGAAGTGAAAAAAAAGTTAAAGCACATGTTTGGACACCTGTTGGTTTGTAATGTTAGCTTTAAATTAAATCGCTTCACGATTATAGTTGCAGACTTAAAAAACAAACGTTTGATTTTTACCAGACCGCAAGACCTTCAACCATCTTTTC
This sequence comes from Elysia chlorotica, assembly GCA_003991915.1. Lineage (NCBI taxonomy): Eukaryota > Metazoa > Mollusca > Gastropoda > Plakobranchidae > Elysia > Elysia chlorotica. The sequence goes on from RQTK01001122.1 coordinate 37,122, forward strand.
ATCCAACGACCAGCACGAATTCCGTGAGTGTTCATCTAGTAGACCTATATTGAAAAAGAAAAAGATTCCCTGGATGTATGTACGATATGGCCGTTAACGCGTTAGCTACTAATAAAACTGTTTTAAAACGTTCTGTGTGGTTTTGTGTTTAAGACGACCAACATGATTATGTAATTTCCATAATACGTCAAGAACACAGGCTTTCATTTATTTCCCCTATGTGCTTTATTTTACCCACTCAAACGTACGAAAGCCGTTTCGTCATGGAACCCCCTACCAAACACAAAGTCTTTATCGATGGAACTCTGTTTAAGAAAAAACAGGATCTTGGGTCGTAAGTACAACTAGTGGTAAGCTACCGCGACGTTGTATATATGTCTCTTACTGTTCGTAAATAAAACAAATACAAAACCAAATAGTTATCATAAAAAGCTTCTTAAATGGCCTCCAACTGCGAAATAAAATAAACCACCTATGCCTGAACAAAACTATGAGCGAAAAACAACAGACTATAGATTTCATGAGTATTGTCACAAAAAGATCTAACAGTGCTATCGCTACGGGAAAATAGCGTTCTCACTTTATTTCTTTATTGAAATTAAGGTGGTTGACTATCCTTCGGAAACAGTTTTTATGAAGGTTTTGAAGAAGGAATGCACCGCTTTAGTCATCACTGATTTACACTTCCTAGTAAAATGAGATTACGAATAATAAGCCTATATTATCCCATAAGAAACTTTGCGTACGTTGTAAATATACACATTTAAATTAATTGAACACGATCTGTACGTACGTTTAAAAAAAAAGAGAGAGCGAAGAGAGGTGGACACATAGTTAGCACGACAAGGAAGTCCATTTGATTGACCCCCTTTCCCGACTTCGATCCTCTCCAACAGAGTGTACAACAAAACAGTTAATTCTGATGAACATTATACTAGGGTTCAGAATCAAGCCAATTTATTCTAATCCCTCCTCCTATACCCTAAAATGTCATTTTAATGTACACTGTGCTTAAAAGAGTCAAATTGAACCATGCCAATAAAATGTGTGGCATATTTTGCACAGAGTAGCCTATGTTAGTATTAGAGCAGCAGGTTAAGAGTCTCAATCAAAAGGTCTCATTTATCATTCTGGTCATTCTGGTCAAATTAAACATACGAGTTTTTATTTTAGGCATATATGTTCATACAAGTTTTATTTTATATAATTTTTATTGCATTTTTTTCATATTAGAAAAAATACTGCATGATATTTGTAGATACACTTTTACGTACCTTTGTTCATAAAAGTTTTTTTATTGCATATCATTAACATTGTGTCTTTTACATTTTGTTTGGTTTTTACAGCATGAATTTTTTACATATTAATTTAATGTATGTTTGGTCGAATAATTATGTTTATTTAGTGTATACCTTGTAAAGCGCTTTGAGATTCCTTTACATTTTAAAATGGAATACACTGAAAACATAATTGATTATTATTATTATATGAGCTAGTGTGTCGCTTGCTCGTTTTTTCTGCATGGCGTAGAAGGCGGTTTAACTAAGGTTTAAATAAGGAAGTTGCTGCTATTTAGCTATGCCCAGAGCAAATCCGTGTAGAAATCAGTTACTCACTCCAGTGTTTATAATTCTCACCATCGTGGCTGTGTTAGAGCGAATTGTAGCGCAAGGTCTGCCAATCACCGTGTAGCCGGTTTGAGCACATGAGAGTGGAATTTTATTTTTCGGATTGACTGTGTCCCCGATGGGTTTAGTCGGTGTCCGTACTATGTGGCTGAAACACGAGTCCTGGTATCCTTGCACTGTCTCGCAAAATTGCTGGACGAATTCGCCTGGGCAATATAGGAGGCAAAAAACTGGTAGAGAATTTATGTACTACCAAAGGTTACAATCATCGTGTGGCAGCGCGAAAAATTTTCAAAACTCAATGTGTCAAATCCAAAACAGCAACAACAAGAACAACAACAACACAAGTATACGATCGCCACTACAAAAATAAAGAAGGAAAGTTATCGATAAAACACTAACAATCTATTGCTATGTTTACATCCTCTAAAATTTCCTCACCGATGGAAAGAGCCAACGATTGTCTTTTTGTAAAACCAATAAATTAATTATTGACACCCAGTGGAGCCTAACCCATTCACAACTAAAATAAGATTACAAATTCAGTACACAGGGAAATGGTGTTTTTTCTTTTGCCAATTTAGTCGTAACTATAAGACTTTCGCTTACACCTGAAACAGATTTGCCATATTTCGGCTTATGAATCATCTCATTTTATACATCAGCATTTTTAAACAAGCTTGTAGTATGTACATAATATTAACTGAGATAGATTTTGACACTTATATGATATCCATATCCAAGAAGCGATCCTTTTCAATGACACGATTTGTAAAATCCAAAGCTAGCATTAAAAAATATGATATAATAGCCGATTGAGGATCGTACAGTTATGTTTTAATCATGCGCTTCAGCAACAATGCGTCTATTTATGTGAGTCTCAATCGGGAGAAAACACAATCATACAAATTAAAGGCAAGCAATCGTGCAAGCGAAGCAACATTTTTTTCAGCCTTTCATACCCAGTTAAAAAAGCAAGTCAAAAAGATTCATAGATTTTGATGCTAATACTATTATGGCCTAAGTGGAGTCGAGGGGATTGCTAGATAACTGTAGGCTTGGCGCTGCGTAAAAGGTGTTTTCTGATCGTTCATTGGTTCCCTGAGACTGAGACAGACTTTTGATTGGGCAGTTTGTTTGTTTTGTTACTTAACGTCCAAAGTCAGCATAGTATAGGCTATATTGTAGACGAACCCAACACTGACGTCTGGCAATTTTACGTACTGCTACATTTGAGACAGTGCGGGGAGACTTGGACACAGCTGGTCACATTTAACTCACACCGACGCGGTTGGTTGATTGGTTGGGTTGGTTTAACGTCCAACAGCAGCACTATATAGGCTATATTGTGGACGGGCCCCAAGACAGACGCCTGACAATTTTATGTGCTGCCACACACGAGACAGGGCGGGGATACCATGACTACCCAACTCAACCAGTAGAGAACGAATGCTAGCGCAGATTCCATAACTTTATGTTGTTGATTTCGCCACCGGCTCCCATATCACAAGGTCTTTAGTTTATCTCTGGGACAGATTCTCTCTTACAGACAGACAAATCAATACAAGAGCTACTGGGACCTAGATCTCTCTTTGCACGATACAGCTGGATTCACTCTCAGTTCTCTCAATATTACCATCGTCGTTTTTGACACTTCATTAGTACAGGCATTTTTTTCGCCGTTTTTTTTCAAATTTTCATTTCGCCCAGACGTACCAGAAAAATGTTAGGTTTAAGGGGATAGATGTGTTATTTAGAAGGAACAGGAAAATCAGAAAGAGAAGGAGGATGAGGAGGAGAAGGCATATTAGACAAAGGGCTTGTGTGTGTGTGTGTGTGTTTGTGTGTTTGTGTGTGTGTGTGTGTGTTTGAACGTGCACGTTGGGACACTAGGAAGGAAGGTAATGGTGTAGGAGCAGTAAAGATTGCGATACATTAACAGGCACGAAAAAAGTCTCTCTCTCTCTCTCTCTCTCTCTCTCTCTCTCTCTCTCTCTCTCTCTCTCTCTCTCTTTATGCCTCAGGTTTTCACGTCTTCTAGAGATGGAAAAAGTAAAGAGGATTTAAGGAGGAAATGGCAGACAGAAGGTTATTCTCATGCACTTATCTTTCTTGTTTGGAAATAAGAATGTGATAGTAAGTAACCTTTTTTGCACTTATCTATCTTGTTTGGAAATAAAAATGTAATAGTAAGAAACTTTTTTGGAGTACATGAGATATTGGTTCAGGAGGAAGGAAAGTTTGGTGAGTGTCAGAGAGTTAGACTGGTAATTGCTACTCACGTCTCTTTGATGATTTGTCAGAAAGTGATTCGGTTGATTTACTGATTGGTTTCATAATGTCCAACATCAGCAAGTACTGGAATAGTATTATTGTGAACGTGTCCCAAAACTCACGTCTGATAATTGCCGCCACGCAAAGACAGTGCAAGGATACCAGAACTCTTGTATCAACTGGTCACACAAGGTTGACACCGACTCAATGAGTAGGAGACGAATTCAGAATTATAACTTTTCCCGATCGTAAGTTTTGAACTGGTGAGTGTCTGATTGAAAACCCAACGCTGTACCGCTGGCGCCAGCTAGTCGCTCTGAGTGTTAGGAATGGAAACCCAACGCTGTACCGCTTGCGCCAGGTAATCCCTCTCTCAGTCTCTCTCTCTCTCTCTCTCTCTCTCTCTCTCTCTCTCTCTCTCTCTCTCTCTCTCTCTCTCTCTCTCTATCTATCTCTATCATTCTACATTCTTTTGTCTAGTGGTTAGAGTTGGTGTGAAGTATCGTTCCTTTAAAACAATAGTTAGGCCCCTGTTTGTCTCTTTAACTTCAAATTATGAAATCAAGCATACACACCCCCCCCCCGTTATCCTCGTATATCTTTTAGACTGTGTTGTATTCAAGCATTTCGTATTTAAAATTGGTTAACCCCTACTAGCCCTGAGCTATAAAACTGGTTTTATGTGTCAGTTGTTAATGAAACAACTGTACGTTTTTTGTTCTTTGTTCAGTTAAATATCTAACAACCACTGAAGAACTCTTTACAACCAATTAGTTTTGATGATCCTAGACATGTTATAATACTGCTCAAATCATTAAATTTGTTATTTTGTCATGATTTATTTTTCCAACTGATGCAGAACTTTTTAAAAACGTTTTATTGGAAGAAATGCAAAGAAAAAATGTTTTTTGTAATCGATTTTTTTGGTTGTTAGAATATCTTTCTCTTTTTTTTTCCATAATTTTGTAACAACCTGGATTATCTTTTTCTCCTATGCTCCCTCCCCCTTCCCTGTAGAATCCTTTGCTAACTCCACTACATTGTTTGCGACAATCATTCCTGATTTTCTGTTATTGCTTAAACATTACGCTTTCTCGATAATTGTGTAAAAACTCCTCTTCTGTAATATATTATCTCTTCCTTCTCTGCGACCCACTTGTCTTTAGCCTGATCCTAGTTCCACCACAGTGTATGCATCCATCATCAACTGCTTCCTTGTCTGCTTTTTAGTCATACATTCTTTTGTCTAGTTACTTTAGAGCGACGGCGTCTAACGTTCCATTTACAATTTATTGTCAACTAAAAATCCTCGGCAGGACGTCTGGCGGGCTTCCATCAAGTTTAACCATTACGCATGAAAGAAATGGAATTGCAGGAAGCAACCGCTAACAACAATAATATGAAGCAATTTCATCATTTTTCTACAGGAATAACACACATGTATAGCAATAAAGCATGATAAAAGGAACTCCAATAAAAAAATGAGAATCACAATAATTGCCATGCGCTTTCAATATGTTTCCACGGGGACAATATACAATGATTCTACAGCAATTAGGCATTGAAAAAATGCAATAAAACACACACAAATAATACTATGAAGTGATTTCATCATCTTTTCACAGGATAAAACATACTTGTATGACAATCGAGCATGAACAAAAGGATTTAAACAAAACAAACGACATAACTCAATAACATGATGCACTTTGATCTTGATTACTTCCATAGCAACAACATTGATGTTTTTAGATTAAGCATGGCAAAATATTGACTACAATTTAAAAAAAAATTGGAAAGGCAATAATATGATGTCCTTTCATCATCTTTTCAGAGGATCAAAATACATACATGATTGTACAGGAATTAAACATTTCAAAATTGATTCTCATAAACAAAGGAGAAACAGAATAATATGGTGCGCTTTTATCGTCTCTTCCCAGAAAAAAACATATGTAGCAATTAAGCATAAGAAATAATACGCCAACAAAACATTAGACAATACAATAACTGTTTGATGAGCTGTGATCAAAATTATACTATATTTTTAACGATCAAGCAAAAACAAATATGGACGCTAATGAAAACAATAGAAAAACACAACAAAATGATGTCCTTTCAAAGGAACAACTTACAGCTTAAGAATTAAGCAAAGCAAAATTGACTCTAACAATACAAAACACCGCATTATTATACAAAAGAGGAAACAAAATTAATGTGTTTTTTTCACCTTTTATTTTATGTTGAAAAAAAAGTTTTAAACAAAAGTCACCATTAATTTAAGTAAAACGAAAGTAATATTAAAGATAAAATTCTCAATTGGACCGGAGACCGATACTACTCTCGTGCCTATAACAGAAAAAAAAATGTTCTTGACAGTAGCGGTAAACACTAAACATACTTACTTCACAAGTATCTCAAACCACGCTAAGTGCACTGCCAATATTGATAGCTTTATGTATTAGGTTTTGTCAATATTGATAGCTATATATATATTAGGTTTTGTCAATATTGACAGTCGCTTAACAGGGAGGAAATGAACCTAAGAGAACTGCCCAAATGAGGACATTAATTCTTAGAGAACCAGGAAGCACGTTTCGTGAGTTGGAGTATAAATGCAAGAATCAAGATGGATTGGAAACGGCCGCAGTCGCAGGAGGGTTGGGCTCAAAGTGAAAGACGATTAAGGGGAAAAAGAACGACTAGGTTGTCAATTGCAAATAGAACGATTTGAAGAGAAAAATGTGGTTACTGTCTTCTTTATAGTAGTAGTAGTAGTAGTAGTAGTAGTAGTAGTAGTAGTAGTAGTAGTAGTAGTAGTAGTAGTAGTAGTAGTAGTAGCAGTAGTAGTTGTAGTAGTAGTAGTAGTAGTAGTAGTAGTAGTAGTAGTAGTAGTAGTAGACAGAGACGTGAGAAATTTGTTAGAAAAAAAAATATTATTGTGGTGAGGAGAGAAAGCACGCTGCGTATCGAACCAAGGAACATTTAACTACGTGTGTGTACCTGTGTTGTGTGAGAGAGAGAGAGAGGGGATGGAGAGAGATAAAGAGAGATATATAGGGAGTGAGAGGGTGAGTGAGATACAGACAGACAGACAGAAAGAATGGCAGACAGACAGCCAGCCAGAAAGATATAGAGACAGACAGACAGGCAGACAGACAGAGAGACAGACAAACAGAGAGGAAGAAAGAACATAAGAGCCAAAAGACAAGTTATATGCATAGATACATATATGTAGGACTTCTTGTTTGCTTAAAAAAATCCAGATCTTGAAACAATCAACTGCTTTCACAAGGAAGATTACTATTTCATCAAATTACATTACTATTGATGTACATTTCGTTATCTTCTTCCAAAACAATGAAAAATTCAACACCAACAATGAAAAATAAAAAAAATAAAACAAACAAAAACACCTAGAAAAATCAATCATTTTATCAACCTACAGTTCGTTTAAATCATTAAAACTAACAAATAAAACAGTTAAAAATCAATTACCATAATTACAAATTGATCTGAAATTAATGTTAAAAAAACAATAAATAAGACAACCAACAAAAATTATCCCATCCATCAATTAACCGATCGAAGTTTTGATCAAACCCCATAGGAATACTGTTATACTTATACTCTACTGACCTGTAGCAGCTTCATGTAAGCTTTGAGCTGTTCTGACAGTGTCGGCGAGATGTGTTCTCGCTCTTCAATGGCTCTGATCCGGCTCTTGGTGAGTTCTGTCTGGCGCTCAATGTGCTCAGTGAGCTTAGCCCTCACCTCTCGGGTTACCTGGGGGTATACGGTGTAGGTAGTAGTAGTAGTAGTAGTAGTAGTAGTAGTAGTAGTAGTAGTAGTAGTAGTAGTAGTAGTAGTGGTGGTGGTGGTAGTAGTAGTAGATTTGAAAAACAATACGCTCAACGAAGCAACTGAGGGACACGTTAAAAACGCAATTAAAGGTTATATGAGTTTATATACACGTTTCATTTTTTTGGCTTCATCCTATTTGTAACAATCTGATGATCGACAACACGGGTTTACTTTATAAATGAGACTAAAAAAGATTGATAATAGAGGAAAAAGAACTATCTCCTCTTATTTATAGAACACTATAATAGGATAGATGACTCACTTTTCTTTTACTTACCTCTTTTTGTTGCAAAAAAAGTGAAAAAAATAAACTTGACAAAATTATTAGATAAACTACTTGGTTACTGTCTTATCCCCATTATGTAGTAGTATATTAAAAATGAACGTTCTAGACAAAAAACAACATTGTGAGGAGTGTCGACAAATCCCTTTGGGTGTTGGTAGTTTAACTTGAGGGCAGAGGCGATCCAAGACAGTCACGGGCCTTCTCGTGGACATTAATCAGTCCTGACTAGTGAAATATATTATCTTAGATATCCACTGGCTCTTTTTTTTTCTCTTGGGAGTCAGGATCGTGGGAACTTTAAAACCACGGAGTTCATTTTATAAGATGGAAAATAGACCAAAACGTCCCTTCTACCTCTCCTTTAAGATTAGAATATTGGTTCGATTTTTGAACATTAAGTTTGTGACATTTACTTATAATAAGAACGAATGAAATGGAGAGTATAGTACATAGATCCCTTCTCCTTTTTTTTTTTGAATATAGGATTGACTCCTTGTGCCTGATATTATTTCTTTTGTTGCCAACAGAAAAAAAGATAATTAAAATTAGAAGGAACTGACAAAAAATTCCTTTTGATCGATGTATACATACGTATATACATCTCGATTACAGTTTTATTTTCTTAACGTGTTCTTGAGTTGAGTTTGTTTAAAGTCCACCATCATCACTATATAGACTATGTTGTGGACGAGCCACACGACTGACGTCTGGCAATTTTATGTGCTGCCAGACACGAGACAAGGCGGTGATACCATGACTCATGTATCAACCGGTCACATTAAACTGACACCGACCCAACCAGTAAGGAGCGCAATCGTCAGTGCTCGAACCCCGGCCTTTTGCGTCGGAAGCCGATGTTGTACCCCAGTACCACCGAGCATCCCTTTACTTTACGTGGTGTTGCATTAATGAACATGCTATAATTAAGGCGTTATTGCTTTTGCTCAGTGTCGGTGAATGTCTCGCCTTGGTATTGGTGGTTTCGACTGGAGAGCTGAACCAATCAAAGAAAGTCACGTAGCATCTCTTGGACACAATCCTGACTGATCAAATATCCCATCTTAGATCTCCAGTGGTTATTACTTTTTCTAGAGAGTTAAGATCCTGGGAACTTTAAAACCATGGAGTTCACTGTATGAGTTAGAACGAATACGGTGGAGTAAAGACAAAAAAGTTCCTTTCCCCTCTTCTTTATGGAATATACGTATGAACCTTGACTCATAAAAGCTCTATTCCTGAAAACGAATAAGGTGGATGATCATGGAGTAAAACTAAAGTCTTTTACATCTCTTAGTTTATGGAATATACGATTGAATCTGAAAACATTAAAATTTGCGGCGTTTACTTCGTTAATAAGAGAGAGAGAGAGAGAGAGAGAGAGAGAGAGAGAGAGAGAGAGAAGTTGGATCATAGAGTAAAATATCCCATCTCCCTCTTATTTATGGAATATACACGATTGAGGTCTCTTTTTTCCCTTAATTTAATTTGTTTGTAGCCATAGGCAAAAAAGAAATTAAAAACAGATGAAGATAATAAAACTCCTAAATAATTGATTCGTACATGTTCTCGATTACTGTTTTATTTCCATTACGTAGTATTGCGTTATAGATGAACGTGATAAAAAGCTGTATTGGTTTCTCTAAGTGTCTGCGAAGCTCAATGGCTGTTGGTAGTTTTTGCTGTGGGTCGCCGCCAAACCAAGAAAGTCACGTGCCTTCTCTTGGACATCAATAACAAAATAATAGATCATCAAAAGGACATCAAGATCAAATGTCTCATCTTTGATCTCCACCCGGTCTAAATTTCTCTTGGGGATAAATATGCTGGGTATGTCAAAACTACGGCGAGTATTTTGTTTATGAGAACTAATGAGATGGACTATAGGGTTTAAAAAAATGCCTTGCTCCCTCTCATTTAGCGAGTATTAGATTTGTAAAAGAGACTTCAAAACCGCGGCATTGACTTTGTTAAAATGAACGAATAAGATTCAGGATAAAGCTAACAAGTTTCTTTTCCCTATCATTTATGGAACCATTAATGTTCGTTGACTCCTTTTCCCTTAACGTGGTTTTCTGTGGCAAAAAAATATTCAGAAAAGGTTAATAATATCAAGAAACTTGAAAGGAACAAGAACCCGGGAAAATAAGGATTGACAACTCGTGTTCCCTTAACGTAGTTTCTTTGTGGTGAAAAGAAATATTCAGAAAAAAAGTAAAGGTAAATAATATTTAGAAATTTGAAAGGAAGAAGATTAAAGAGGAAAGTAAAAAGATGCCGAATGATTAAGTTAAGTAACAGAAGGAGAAAAATAAAAATGAAGACAAACAGAAATATAACAAATACGTTGAATTTCTAAAAGTGCACCATTCTTAAAGTGCACCATTTCGACTTAACAAATATTATTATGTGCAATTACAGAGATGGAAATTAATATTTTGACGCGACCTTTTGAGGTTTCCCTTATCAATGCAATTTCAAGCAAAAACTAGTTTGTGTAGGACAAACTAACGAATTCGCTCTGCTCACTCTGCCCTCTCTGGGTTTAACATCTCCTAGGTTCCCATGAGAGATCCTTAACGGTGGACATAAGAGAATTCGATTTCTTATGGCCTCAATGAGATGGAATGAAAAGGACAAAAACGTAGGGCTTGATTGACAGGCAAATCATGGTGTGTAATAAAACGTGCTTAGGGAGGAGACATCTTCGCTACAAGGAATTATGAAATGTGATTGGGACTGGGTAGGTTTATCTTGCCGTGACTTAGAAAGTCTCCTCCAGTAGGGAATGTCTGAATAAGCATCTTATCAAACAAAAAAAAGGAAGAGTTTTATTGACATCATCATTATCTTGCCTCGTTCCTTTGTATATCGGCGTCTTATATTCTCCATTGTGATTCTCTGTCTGTCTGTCTGCCTGTCTATCTTTCCGCCCCTCGCTATTTATTTATTCTTCTATCTATCTATCTATCTATCTATCTATCTATCTATCTATCTATCTATCTATCTATCTATCTATCTATCTATCTATCTATCTATCTATCTATCTATCTATCTATCTATCTATCTATCTATCTATCTATCTATCTATCTATCTATCTATCTATCTATCTATCTGTTCATATACTAAATCTCCATATAATCTCTCTGTCTTTTCTGTACACCCACAAATGTTAAACCAACATACAATGGCAAACGCGTGAAAACAAAGTAACGGTGTAAAGGCGTTTCCATTAAACCGATCGGATTTTTTGTGACATTGCCAGATTCATGTGGCAGATACTGTCACTCTAAACCCTTCATTAAAAAAACCCAGAAACCTTTCTAGCACCCCTTGGGCCATTCGTGTTGCCCCAGGACTCTCTCAAAATAACATGCCGACCTTTTCCGTCGTGTTATGACTGTATCGAGTGATTCTATTCACCGCTTTTTGTGCAAAACTGATATGCCATAAACACAGAAGAGAGTTTATTTTTAAGCTTCTCTACGAGTGCTACATACCAAATATTATTTTTGGCGTGGACAAAAAAAAACATACATTGAAAAGAACAAAACAAAAATGCAACATTAAGAATTTAACGGTAAAATGTACCTAAATTTTAGGTGTAAAATGTCATATTGAATAAGTGTGGCGCTTGCACAGTCTAATAAAAGCTTAATAATAATTGTGGTGAAAGTTAAGAAAAAAAAATGGATTATCGCTGAACGGTGATCTATTTCTCGCTAAGATTGAGGCGTGCATGGTAATAACGATGGTTCGCCCAAATAGTAATAAGAATATGTTAGTGCTGAAGTTGGTTGTGTGTTATCGACGCTTTCCGTCACTAGCACTACCGTACGTGTGGCCGGCAGATCTTATTACTGTGCAAATGCATTCTCGGCTTGTTAGTCTTAAAGGGTGGCGAGTTCATTGTTGGGGTTTTAAGACTCGTTGGATAATTATGCGAAGAAGAAGGTTTATGACGACTGGGAAGCTACCGCGACTTTGCACGACTCATAGTGTAGAATAGTATAAATTATCCTTGTAAGTGTAAGACCGTTGTAAGTGTAAGACCATTGTAAGTGTAAGACCATTG
>RQTK01001122.1:59823-77773 GCA_003991915.1 Elysia chlorotica
CTGTCTATTTCTCTCTCTCCCCTCTCTCTCTCTCTCTCTCTCTCTCTCTCTCTCTCTCTCTTCTCTTTTCTCTGTTATTGTGTTTTACATTCTTTCTTTCCAAAGAGTTCTTTCCAAGTTTTATTAATTATGTTTTATAGCAGTCATGGTTAAAAAATATATTCATTTTAGAAGCTTTTCTAAGCAGAACAGATTTAGGTTAGAAATAAAAGAGTCATATTAATGCTCCGAATACAGTGTGTATTGGAATTTATTTCCACGATTTAATCATACTTCTTATAACAAAATAATTATCTTAAATTTATAATGAAAACATTTGTTTACAAGAGCGTTTTTTTTGTGATTGATTATTTAATTTTTTAACTAAAGACTAATTGATTCAAAATTTTACTCTGACTTAAACATTTCCATTGTTTTGCAAATCCTGTTGCAATTTCTTAGTAGAAACCACACAAAAAAACCCCAGAACCTACAGAATAAATTTAACAGCTTCACAAGTAAGTGGAATGTTTCCCTTGCTCATTATAATCTTAAACACAAATCTAAAACGTATCTGTATATTCTAGGCTAAAAAGGATTACCATTTACCGAGGCAACTTTATACCTCTGTACATTATTATTTCTCTTTCTCTCACCACACCTCTATCTATATAGCTTTCTAACTCTCTTTCTCTCTCTCTTTCTCTCTATCTTCTCTCTCTTCTCTCTTTGTCTCTTTCACTCTCTTCTCTCTTTGTCTCTTTCACTCTCTTCTCTCTTTTCTCTATCTCTGTCTATCTCACTCTTTTCTCTATCTCTCCTGTCTCTCTTCTTCTCTCCCTCTCAGCACACAAACACAAAATCATCCCGCGCAATTTTTGTAATACCCACCCTTTGTGTGGATTTAAATTTCAAAACGACGGTTTTCTTTGCCCAGACGCTCTATTATCTTATTTCTAAGACATACAGCGGTAGAACTAATTCATTAAAAACTAAACTAAACATCATTCTTCAAATCATCTCTTGGTTTCTAAAGGGTATTCATAAGCGATGGAAGCACATTTGCAAATCACATTATCGTTCCATGCCATAGCGCATGCATTGAAAGAAACAACAGTTTTGTAATAGAAATTTTCAATGGGGGAAATGTTCTGTGTTGGACAAAAACTAATTGGGAAAAGGAGGAAAAACATATTGAATATAAAGGCTATAAAGACAGGCAGATCGAAAAACAAATTGAACCATGATTAGTATGGGGTATAATAATCGAGATCGTTAGACAGAAAAAAAAATAAAGTTAGAGGGAAACACAAAGAGAGATAGGGAGAGTGGTGGAGGGCGATAAATAAAGAAAATAAGAGGAATAAAAAGAGAAGATGAGGGAAAAACAAATAAAGGAAAATATAATGTAAGATAATTGTCAAGAAAAAAACTTTGAAAATGTGCACGTATACAATGAAGGAACAATAAAAAAGATAAAAAGTAAAGAAATATTACGATCAATAGAGAAATTGAGGCAATTAGTGTGAAGGAAAGAGGGAGTGGAATAAGAGAGCCCGAGGTAAAAACGGGCTTAAATAAAAATATTTATTATACAAGACACTGAAGATATTGGAGTAGAAAGAGATAAAGAAAGAAAGGTAAAGGCAATACAACAGATATATAAATAGAGGAGACAGAGAAAAGAGACATAGGGACATAGAGAGAAGGTTTTTTGTTTTTTGTTGTTGTTTTTTAGGGGGAGGGAGGGGGAAGGGGAGGAAGAGAAAGCGGAAAGACGGAAAGAAAAAAAAGTAAGTGAATAGGTCAAAGGGATAAGGGTGATTGTCTGTGTGTACGAGATAAGATTAAAATAATGAGCAATACATTCTCATCAAGATATAATTTAGAAATTCGTTTAAAAAAGTACTGTTATCCGTTCAGGGAACACTTTAGTGATTGAAAAACCTTTGTCAGGCTATCTTCGTTTGAAGGAGTCCAAGCGCAATTAGGTACGTAGAAAACAACAACAGCGGCAAGAATAACAAAGACAACAGCAGTCACATCATTATCAACAACAACAACAACAACAGCAACAACAACAACAACAACAACAACAACAACAACAACAATACCATCAGCAACAACAACAATAACAATACAACCTACTGCGTGAAAAAGAATCTTTTCACTCCAATTTAACCGCGGCCGACAAAGCTATACAAGTTCAATCTTCGAACTGAATACATCCCAATATGTTTCTATTATACTCTGAAAATTAGATTCTCAAAGAAATTAAGGGGGCGAACATTTTCTCAAAGCTGCAATCATCGTCCAATGAAATTAGATTTTATTCACTTGGAAGAGGCCAAACTTCCCTCTCCCCGTCCCATGCGCCTGAAATGGATTGAGAGAGATACATCGCTTCATTGATCATACCATTACAGGACAACTTGAAGGCTTTGCCATTACCCTTCAAGAATCGTTACATGTTATTAATTTGTCAACGGCAAGGAATCTTGATTGTTGTTATTTTATTTGAATAATAGTTTTTAGAAACTCCAAGCTGAGTGGTTGTTTGCGCCAATTCTGTGGAATAATGAGGTCTCTGAGCCAGATTTCAATAAATTGAAAACGGAATGCAAGGAGAATGCTTGAATTGGAAAACCTTTTCCAGGATGGTTAGGACTTTGAGATGAAATGTTTATATCACGTAATACATTTTTAACGAGAAAATATTCTATTATTATTATTACTTGGACTAAACTAGAGGTGAAAAAGCATATTTTAGGATCCTCTATAATATTTTGTCAGTTCAAATAACACAATACCTTGAAATTATTTAATTGAAAACTGCAAAAACAAAAACAACAACGGCATCGATTTATTTAAAGGAAACACTTGTGGGTCAATATCTTTAATTAAGATTATTGACAGAAAGAGCTTGGTAATGCTAGAACACTAACATTCTTACGGGGATCTCACGTTTCATCTAAAACAAAATCCGAAAGACCTTGCTTTGGGTCAGCCAAAGGACAAAGATTCGTAAGAAATAACTTAAATGCACTTCAAAGTATGAAACTTTGAGAAAGGGGTCAATTGAATCAGCAACCGCAGAAGTGTGATTTCGAGTACTGCTCATTTTGCTTGCAGAAATGAAATTGCTTGCAAGCTTTTGCTTGTTTTAAATTATGACATGATTCGACAAGAAAATACGTTAAGCCTTTTTTTGAATCATTTATTCCTTTAAATTGCTGAATGCAATTGTGTTTATTCGGATGGAAAACCTCTCAAGAATGTCTTTATTATTTTATTTTATTTTACATAATAATTTTCTAGACAGCATAATAATAATAAAAAAAGAAATATAGCTGAATTTCCCAATTTTAAGAAAAGATGAAAGAACATACAGCCCATTCATGATTATAGCGGTTTTCGATAAAGACGCTCGTCAAAAGTGCTAGGAGATTTCTATCTTAGTAATGGCCCCTTACAACAAATATGGCGTGGGCAAAAATCGCTTTTTTATTTCCTTTTCTTTCGCAGAGCGTATTGAGTGTTAATGAGATTCTACGATCTAATAACGCTCTCTTTAGTTGGGAAAAGCTGTCACAGAATGCCGAGTTACCATCACGGAACATCGCATTCCCCCGGCAAAAGCAGTCAACGGACTTTCTCAGAAAAACTTTTCACGGGAAACCTTTCAAACACTACATTTTCCCAAATATTCTTTTATGTTGCCCACTTTACTCCTATTTCTCCTAATCTCAATGGATGTGGGACGATGCAGAAAGCTTGGACCACATAGCAAGTTGCGACTTGTCTTAAGATATACGAATAAGACAGTTTTACTTGTCGACAAGTTGTAAGCTACGGCGATTTTGTACTTACGCCTCCTAGTATGATTTCCTCCCGTTAATTTCGGCCAGGGGGCCTGAGTGATCGCCACGACTCACTTGTCACGGAGTCTCTTAACAAGGTTTTGAGTGACGTCGGTTATAAAGGCAAGCGAACTGGCGCAGGGGGAAGAGCGTTAGTATCACAATCGGTAAGTCTCTTGTTCGAAACACGATCTGTATAAAATATAGTTTTCCGATTTCCTCGAATACTGGTTAGGTCAGTGTCCGAAAAATTTGATCGGCTAATACAGGAGTCATGGTATCCCCCGGTCTCTGTGTGGCATGAAGTATAATGTTCAGACTTAAGTCTAGAGACCCGTCCACATTTTAGCTTACGTGGCGCTGACGTTTGTTTCTGAAACACGCAAAGAATCAAACAAGTTTTCAAAGGCAGAAGGAATAGTTGCAGTACACTTTGTCTCAGAGTCGAGAACTACCCTCAAAACGTACGTAATACGGCACAATAAGTTTGAGGAAAACCTAACATGGGATATTCTAATTCTGCATACACATTTTCAATCTCAGTTGCGGATATATTTTAAAGATGAAACATATTAACTTCTATATATGGGTGGGGCATTGCATGTCCCTTAATATTTGGCTTATTGCTCCGCCCCTTTCGGCACATTTTTCGGTATGTCAAATGGAAAGGAAAATTCAATGATTCTTGAACGCTCATGGCTGTGACCTTGAACAAAAAATATGGTTGACATATATTACCTTCTAACAAAAATGGTGATCGCTAATGGACAGGAGGCGACATGCACCGTTATTCCTTTATCACTGAAATATTATGTGTTTCAATCGAATGGCCCAGACAACCGTAGAGATTTCTGCTGATCCAACTGGTCAGTGGTCAAAAATAGGTAGTCACTGTCCTACATGGATTGTCTTCAACCGTGCAACCAAAGACTTTGGAAAACACGGCTCGTAGTCGATAGGTAGGGAATATTCCCCGACGATAATCACAGTTCTAACCTACACTTACCAATACAAACAATATAGGAACAGAAAACCGCGTGCATAAAAGCGTGATTAAGAATACCAGCCTAGTTACAAAAACCGCGCTCTCTTCTTATAATATCACGATAAAGCAGTCAAAACGTGACATAACCAACAAACAACTCGTCGCGCATATTTTAACAAATAAATCGTTTCGGTTTGTTTGAGCCCTCTTCAGTACTAATAATTACATTCTTAAACTTAATAAGACTTCAGAGAACACCAAGATCCCTGTTATTTCTAGCCATCTTCACGGGTTGCTCATTAGTATTATGTCACTGTTTTATTAGGGAGCAGACAGGAGCCAAATGGAACGGCTAGGAGTCGTTAGCACTAGTATAGCAGCCAGTCCTGTTGCTTGCGTGATGTCTGATGCCAGGTCTAAGATATCCCAGTCCTCCTTTCGCCGGGAAATAATGTCTTTATTCTCAGGCCCTCAAGCCCAATCTGCATATAATCTCACCCGCATCATCGGAAGATGAACCGAGCTATCGTCTACAGCAACGTTTCTATGGAATAAAAGTTAAAAAAAAATGATTTAGCTCAAAACTTATAGTTGATAGCGTGTGACTAATAGGTCTACACCCTGAGTCGTCTCACAAATATTGTGCTTTGCCTAATACAGTCATAAGGTCAGGAACTGAATAAATCAACTAATGACAACTAATGACAACTAATGAATACCACAGCAATGTTTTAATAACAGTCCATTCACATGGTATAGAAATGTTAAGACCTCAATTCACACCACGATCGTAATCAGTACCACCAACCTTTTCATTTCATTAGTATGTGTCACTGTTTTATTAAGGATCGGGTAGGAACCAAATGGCGCAGTTGGGGAATTCCTTAACACTAGTAGAGCGGCCAATCGTGTTGTCTGATGTCTGTGTGATGTCTGTGTGATGTCTGTTGTGATGTGTGTTTGTGATGTCTGGGGTGGTTGGGGAAGTCTTTAGCTCTAGTTGACCAGCCAGTTGTGATGTCTGTGTGATGTCTGTGTGATGTCTGTGTGATGTCTGTGTGATGTGTGTGTGTGATGTCTGGGGTGGTTGGGGAAGTCTTTAGCTCTAGTTGAGCAGCCAGTTGTGTTGTCTCTGTGATGTCTGTGTATTGTCAGTGTCATGTCTGTGTGATGTCTGTGTGATGTTCGTGTTGTCTGTGTGATGTCTGGGGCCTGGTCTATCCTATCCGCGTCCTCCAGTCACCAGAAAAAGATCTCTTTATCCTCAAACACAATCTGCATACAATCTCGCCCGCTTCAATGGAGGATGAACCAATTTATTTGGAGAGACGTTTGCATGTTTAGAGGTCTTTATCCCTCAATTTACAATTTGCGACTTATGTTCTATTCACCCTGTCTTACAACAAATATGGCATTTGTATAAAGACAGAAAGTAAGGACTGGAATGAAACAAAACGAAAATTTGAAAACGTACAGTGGTCTCACCATAACAATGTGTGCTAGAGCAGCTACCAACTTTAAAAAAATGGACTAAAATCTCAACAAGATAAATTGTCGGCTGCACTGAGCCCTTTTAAGTACATCTCTTACCGCAATAAGACAATACAAATAAATAATACATAATGATAATAATGCTTATTAATTGTCTGATACACTAGATAAAGGTTTGGAAAAAAGACCAATAGGTACCATTTACCAAGTTAAAAAAACAAACTAAAACAAAACAACAACAAAAAAAACCCACAAAAAAACGCGTTCATTTACCCTGATATTCCCAGCCAACGTATCTGTTCATTAGTAGGTGACAGTGGTTTATTAACGGGCGAACAGGGACCAAATGGAATGATTAGAAGTCGTTAGCACCAGTATAGCCGTCAGTCCATCCAGTGACTGTTGTGATGACTGTCGTGTTGACTGTGCGGTGTGTGAGTCCAGTTCTCACCTGGACGCGGCCTCCAGTCGCCGGGAAATAACGTCTTTATCCTCAAACCCAGGCTGCATAAAATCTCGCCCCCACCAACCCAGGACGAACCGAACTATCTAAAGAAACATTGCTGGGGCCTAAAACTAGGAAGCGCGATTTTTTATATAATAGACAACAATATGTGACTGATTCACTCTGGTTGCCTCACTTAATTCGACTGTGCTTTTTTTTTTTCTAAACACACATGGTAAGAAGTGAAATAAAGGAACCAAAAATAGTCTCTTACCAGGATACATAATTACATCAATTAATGAGACTGCTTACGGGAATTTTAATCATCTCCAGCCAACTTAACAGTTAATCAGTAGGTCTTAATGTTCTATTACGGGCAGGCAGGGGTTAAATGGAATGGCTGGAAGTCGTTAGCATTAGGGGTCGCAAGTACAACGTTGTGGTAAGCTTAGGATTTGTCCAAAGATATGCGACTAAGAAGGTTTGTCCTCTAACATTTCACTCACCGCTAGCAAAGGCTGTAGAAAGAAACCTCTCTAGAATTTTGTTCTTCTTTTTTTTCTAGAAATTCTTTGGATGCTGCTGAGACTGCCATTTACAGAAGCATAACACCTAAACGTTGAGATTTAATGACGTTACACAGCTTTAAGTTGCTAATTATATGTTCAGGATTACATCTTGGGTTTGACACGCTAAACTTGGAGATTTAGCGACACAATACAGCTTAGTCTGCCAATTACATTTGCTTGATATCACCTTGGAATTGGCAGGCCGGTTGCACCAATCAATAATCATGGCGTTGAGCGTCAGCCATCCGTTTTTGCTTAATCTTGCGCAGATTCATTGTACGAAAATCGTCAGTTTTATAGTTGAGGAGAGAAACAGACGGAATCAAAAGATATTTTAAGTAAAATGTTTGCGTAAAAAATATGTTTATTGTTTCACATGCGCGAGATTTAGTGTTCTTGTATTTTTAGTTCCCTCAGCATTAGCAATGACTAAGAGCTCAGTAAAACCAAGATATCATGTGTTTTCACATGCAGGAATTTACTACAAAACTATTAAATATATTACGTCTCCAACTGTTTAAAAAAACATTGTGAGTTAAACTGAATTTCTATAGCTTAGCTACTTGTAATAGATGCCTAGGTTATTCTGTATGCAAACCAACAATCAATACCTTATGACGCATTGTGCTGTAACAGTTCAGTTCCGAAATTCCCTGATCCTCATGCCAAGCGAAAAAGTTTTCCTTCTTCCAATATAATGACATGGGTATTTGTGTCAGAAACAGTTTTTGAGAACGTCCATTCAAAATAAGTTTTTGCTTATGCATAGGACGAAGGTAGACTTAAAAAAAAACACGGCATTGGTAGTAATTGACAACCCCCCCCCCCCCAAATTATTTTAACAATTAAAACATGTTGGTTTTATATCTTAAAATACCCTGATTATGTTTTTTTGCCCATTTGTTCAAGCTAGTGCCTGCGTCATCATTATTATTTCTACAAATGTCTGCGTGTTTAATTCATCCTTGAACCTAAAACCAATGTTTGTAGTTATTTAACAGTTGTGATGTAGCCATTATGTTCTTTTGCCTTTGGTAAATGCTTTGTTTATCACAAGTTGTGCCGACAAACAATAACAACCCTTTGGTAGAAGATCAGTATGACGTTGCGTTAATATTTGTCTTTAACCTTCTTCTATTCCACCAGGTAACCCGAGCGCGGGACTTTTCATGCAGTAGAAACTGATGGCATGCGCGAGTTGGCCGGACAATGACCATACCTCAGGGCGACAGCAGGGGGACCGCGAGCGTCTCCGAACGCCGGAAGGTCACGTTTGAAGGCGACTATCCTGCCGTCGGACAACTGCACTCCGCCACCACAAACGCGAGTACCACTCCTTCCAGCACGAGCACGGCAGCTTCCTCTACAACAACCACTTGCGTCTCTACAACGACCAAAGCAGGCCAAGCATCAGGAGCTTCATCATCATCGGCCTATGCCCTCACTTCATCAGCATCGTCAGATTCTTCCTCAGCATCCTGCCCATTGCCTGGCTCGGCAGCCGCAGGAACAGGACCAGGCGTGGCTACAGGCGTAGGCCCAGGCACGGCACCGGGCTCTGTGGGCGGTTCCTACGCGACAGGCTCTCACTCTGTGAACGCGGCCTATGTGGTCACTCCAGAACAGGAGCAGGGGCTGCCGTCCGTTCTCCAGGCCCCATGCACGTCTTCCTCACTGTCGCATCAGTCGCAGTTTAACTATCACCCTACAGACGGTGACACGCATCAGTCGCAGTTTAACTATCACCCTACAGACGGTGAGACGCATCAGTCGCAGTTTAACTATCACCCCACAGACGGTGACACGTCCCTCCCTCGCCTTCACACCTCACTGCACTATTACACGAAGAGCCAAGAAGATGATAGGAGACTGAAACAACAAGCGAATAAACTCATTAATAGAGTCAACTCTGGGGACGTCGGTACTCGCGGCGCTACCAAGTCGACATCCTCTGTGCCTTTTGAAGACTTGCAGAAATCAGCACTTCCATTGCTCAACCTGTTTATACCTGATGACTCACTTCACTCTTCCTCATTTTCATCATCGGTCTCCTCATTCTCGGACCGCTCTAGAAAAGTGTCATTAAACCTTGCGCGCCCCAGCACGTCAGAACTGTTAGACTCAGAGACTACTGAGCGAGTCCGGCGCTATTCCCAGCCTCTGAAGTCTACATACCAAAGAGTTCCTTTAGACGACCCATCCCCAACTCATAACCGTTTCTCCTCTGACTTTACACTATCCGCACCAATAGCTGGTACCGCAGGAGAAACAGAGACAGCTCAGGGTACTGGTCATGTTCAGGCTGTAAAGACACATTCCCACAACGCCCAAGTCCACGGCACGTTCGGCAACAACCCAAACCCCAGAGCCGCAGCCAGCCGACTCCCCGCGGAGCAAACACCAGCGGACGGTCAAGCCGCGAAAGTAGTTCTCTTCCGAAAGCAGCAAAGCCCGGCCCAAGGCGCGGGCTCAAACTCGCCGTCAAACTCTTCCAAATCTCTGGACGACCTGACGGCCAGACGGCAAGGTTTGACCAGGTCAGGTACACGGACTAGTTCTGCGGCACCCAACCGCCCTCAGTTCCTTTCAACGTCCGCCGGGGACTCCAAACTGAGCGCTTCCTCGGAGAACGTATCCTTGAGCTTCCGACGCAGGCAGCAGACAGTATCTGGGTCAGGTGGAGGCGGGGCTAGGCGAGACCACGCCCACCAGCACCAGCACCCGCCCCCCTCGCCGGGCTCGCCGTCACGGTGCTGTCTGGTGTCCGTGTCACGTGTCCCCATGGCGGCGGCCGCGAGTCACCTGACCCTGGACTCGGAGTATCAGGTAGGGAAAGCTACAATGTTAGATAAAAACAAGAACACGTGAGACAAATAAGGTAGTACTGGTGTAGGCTTAATATGCATTTTATGAAACTAATGGTTCCCGCCTTTTCCTTAATTTCTATTTATTGGAGTTAAGCATACACATATAAAATAGTGTAGCACCTTACATTAAGATTAAAATATACAGAAATTACAGATCTTTGATCATGACAAGCCATGATATGATTTATTGTAGTTTACATAGCCAGTTTATATACATACCTGTGTAGTTAAAGCTATGTCCAGGTTTAATATCTCCTAAGTCTAAAGAAATAGTATAACCCTTTACAGCGAAGAGCTCGAAAAGTTTAGTACCTGGGGCTTGGGCGGTCACATTTTACTGACATAGACCAAACCAGGAGAAATAACGCGTCTTCCAAAGCGGAGACTTGAACAACGGACATCCTCGGTCGAAAGTCTCTAGTCGCATTAACCACAGCGCTACCACCCCCTCCTCTATAGTTGATAGAATGCTAATATTACATATTTTGTGTCATTGTCTGCATTGTCTGGGTCATATTATACTGACAAAACCAAACCCGGAGAGGTAACGTGTGCGCCACAGCGAGGAGTTAAACCACGGACATCCTGCGACGAAATTTTCTACTTGCTTTAACCACAGCGCTACCACTCCCTCCTCCATAGTTGATAGAATGCTAATACTACTTGTCCTGTGTCATTGTCTCCATTGTCTGTGTCTGCTAATACTACTTGTTCTGTGTCATTGTCCCCATTGTCTGTGTCTGCTAATACTACTTTTCCTGTGTCATTGTCCCCATTGCCTGTGTCTGCTAATACTACTTGTTCTGTGTCATTGTATCCATTGTATGTGTCTGCTAATACTACTTTTCCTGTGTCATTGCCTCCATTGTCTGTGTCTGCTAATACTACTTGTTCTGTGTCATTGTATCCATTGTCTGTGTCTGCTAATACTACTTTTCCTGTGTCATTGTCCCCATTGTCTGTGTCTGCAGACAGTCCGGCTGGCGGTGCTGGGAGCCCCAGGTGTGGGCAAGTCCTCCATCGTCCGCCAGTTCGTCCTCCAGCAGTTCCCAGAGGAGTACGTGCCCACTGAGCAGCGCCAGATATTCTGCCCAGCCGTCATCATCAACGAACATCTTTACGAGGTGCTGAAGCTAGGGCGTTGGATAGTTAAATTTTAGTTCATAATGGTTGTGTGTGTGTCTGTATGTATGTGCGTGTGTGGTTGTATTTAAATAAAAATTATAAGCCATTTTGATATTTAGCCTCTCTGTACACTGCAATGTCTCCGCCACGAAGAAACTATATAAATACTACTAACTCCATAAGCATAGCTTAATAGATTCAGAACTCCTCGTGACTAAGCCTTGATCTAAAAATGATTGTACAAATTTGTATGGCTGCAAATATTTGTAAAATCCAAGCTTTTGTATTTTCTTTTATCAATCAATACCTCTTGTGAGTATTTTTTTTTCATTTCATCTTTTTTCAATATCTATTAACTTAATTTTACCTGTTTCCTTACCAACTTCAAGGCACAACGACTAATTCCATAATTCGCATACCAACCAATGTTAATGAAAACTGAGTCATATTACACTAGGATCTTAACATGTGTCCTGCTTTAAAATTTATATACATTCTAGTGGTTCTTTGTCTCGTTATTGCAAATGTTTGAAGATTTTTTCCTCAACAGTTATTCACAAAAAATTTTTTTTTACATGTATTGTTCCAGTAATACCACTTAAAATTATTACTATATGTACAATTCTAATAACTGCTATAAAATGCAGATGTATTTTTTATTGTAAAGCGCTCTCAATCTAAACATGTTTGTGTTATCTAGAGCGCTATAAAAATAAATTCTATTATCCATATTTTTCAATAATGCTTATATATGCTGCAGGTACGGATTATAGACTGCCCGTACATCCCCTACTTCCCCGTCAACTCTCTGTACGAGTGGACGGACTTCCGAGGGTACGGCCTGCGGAATGCCACGGCCTATGTCCTGGTCTATGACATCACGTCTGAGGACAGTTTTGAGGTAGGTCTTTTGATACTATAAATAAACCGTCCCGATCAAGCCAAAGGCCCGTAAGTTGTTAGACTGAAAGCTCAGAAATAACACAAAAATGTGTATGTATACCCGAAATTATTATACACAGGATTTGGTTTACATGCACAGTTCTTTCCCTTTTCGATTTTGAAAATACTTAAGAGCGTAAATATCTTAACTTAGAGCTTTCATGCCTTTATATTTTGGAGCTTCGGGTGTTGCAGCTAACAGACACTTAGCTTGATGAGGGAGGTATATGCGGTACCTCATTTGCATAGATTACACTCACCGAGCGGCACGCGACGCTTCTCCATTTCGCAACCACATGGGTCTCCTGTCGACTGGGGGGGGGGGGGTTGCGGTGGTCCAGGCGTAGAACATCGGCTTCCGACGCAAAAGGTCCCGAGTTCGAATCCTGGCAGTTGCGTTCCCTACTGGTTGGGTCGGCGTCAGTATATTGGGACCGGCTCAGACAGGAGCCATGGTATCCCCGCCCTGTCTCGTGTGTGGCAGCACATAAAATTGTCAGACGTCCGTCTTGGGGCCCGTCCACAATATAGCCTATATAGTGCTGCTGTTGGACGTTAACCCAACCAACCTCTCCTTCTAGATAATAAAGGATTATTTTATCTTATCTTATACACGAAATTATTATGCAAAGGATTTGGTTCACATGCACAGTTCTTCCCATTTTCGATTTTTTTAATTCTGAGAGGGTAAATATCTTAACCGAGAGCTTTCATGCCTCCATGTTTTGGACCTGTGGGTGTTGCCGCTAACAGACACTTAGCTTGATGAGGGAGGTCTGCGAGGCACCTCATTTGTTGCATAGATTACACTCACAGGGCGACACGCAACGCTTCTCCTTTTCACAGCCATAGTGTTCTCCTGTCGACTGTTCTCCAAAGCTCTCTCCTTCTCTAGGGGGGCGCGGTGGTCCAGGGGTAGAACATCGGCTTCCGACGCAAAAGGTCCCGAGTTCGAATCCTGGCGGTTGCGTTCCCTACTGGTTGGCTTGGTGTCAGTATAATGTGACCGGCTGAGACAGGAGTTATGATATCCCTGCCCTGTCTCGTGTGTGGCAGCACATAAAACTGTCAGACGTCCGTCTTGGCGCCCGTCCACAACATAGCCTATATAGTGATGCAGTTGGACGTTAAAACCAACTCAACTCAACTCAACTCTTGTCGACTGGCCTCCATAGCTCTCTCCTTCTCTCTGTGAGTTCAACGTCTCCGAGATTACTGTAAGGAATACTTTCCGTCCAAGGAAATGGGAAAGTCGCTGCATTCAGGGGCCTAAACTCGGGATTCAACAAGGGAAATTTGAAATCTGAAGCTCTTCCACTTGAGCTATTTCGGCTCTCTTATTGAGAAAGTGACGCCTTATGTTATGGATTGGAAAGTCTCGGCAATCAAGGCTAGCTTCGCATGAAATTCATTGTCGAGTGATTGGAGTCTTGCACCACAGGCACAGTACGCACACACACACACACACAGCCACACGCATAGTCGCACTCACACAATTTGACTCTGTGATAGATCTATATTACTGTTTAATAAGATAAATGTGTTTCAAATAAACTCGGTCATTTAATTGTGTATGTACATGCTTCTACATGACGCTATATAGCTTTGGTCATATGTTCCTCCGGAGACCCAGAGGCATAAGTGAATTGGTAAGCTCTCTTACCAGTAGCGAAAAACAAAGACATTTGACTGTGACGTTGATTCATTAAAAAGTGCGCCCCTGTTGCACATAACAATTTAACTTTATTAATAAGCACCCTATCTGAGTGTTAAGAATACAACTTAAATTTATAGATCTTAATCAATACCCGAAAATCTATCTATATCTAAATAAATGGATTTAAACAACAGCAAAATGAAAGCGTACTGCGGCAAGATGTTACAATACGAGCAAAAACCGTAGGCACGAAATATAAACAATTCTCTTTCTATAAAAACTCCAGTCGTCACATTGCGCTCTGCTGTTATTATCACAAGACACATACATCTCTAGACCCTTCTACCTCATTCGACATCATTCGAAAACATTCTAGCTCTAGCTCACATTTATACATTAATCCCTATATCTAATCAATCTTAGAGAATTCCTATAATCTAAAAAGATTTTAAGTCATTCTCAACAAAGCCCTGATTTCGTGAAACCTTATTACATCTTCACACGCCTGCATGATGTCGTACTCGTAAATAATGTTACATTAACAGATAGGGAACCGTGGATGAAACAGGTATCTATCAATATAAAACAGAGATGAATTGCCAATCGATCGAAAAAATTCCCAGAAAGCGAAATAATAGTTTGCTCTGTTGGAAATTATGATGCTAACCGTCTTAGGGGCGCAGAAGGTATTTTCAGAGACTGTACAAAACAGACAGTGTTTGGTATCAGTATGTCTTAGCATCTCTTGAAGAACAAAAAAAAACTAGAAGATGACTTACAACTCTTAACTAGACTGAAGGATGAGCTTGTAACAAAACGTCCCCGAAAGCTTCGAAAGGTTGTCTGGCTTTAATGGCGGCATTGTCTCATCGTGCCGCATTACCAACAGAACAATCAGTGATGCTACCGATGATTGTGGCTCTCACACAGGGTTACATCATACTGTCTACTTACCCGACTTAGCCCCTTCATACTAATTTCTGGTCCTTGTTTTTGTAAGAAGCCTTAAAGGAATATGAGATTGACGTTTAAAGAACTGTAGACGATACATACTTTAAGGGTCTTTTTAAGATCAAGTAGGGATAGGAAAAGTATGCTGGTGATTGGGTAGAGAAATAGAATTGTAATGTGCCCAATTTCATGCAAATCTGAACATTTCAATTCAACAATGACAATTCCTATTTGATCGGCCGTAATACACGCAATTCATTCCTGAATAATTTCTTTCTGTTTTATTTGTGTGTGGTTACATACTTTAAAAAGTCTCTCTTCTGCTGTCTGTTTCTCTCTCTCTTCCCACCCCCTCTCTCTATCACTCCCTGCCTCATCTGACTCTCTGCGTTTCTCTCTATTTTATCATCTACCTATATAACCATATATACACCTATCAATACATTGTGCTTATCTTCTCATCTAATTAGGTAGCGATCTCTAATGCTATTCCCATTTTTCATAATTACAATAATAACTGATTAATGTTTACTTAAAATGTTTTTTGTCCCCTAAAAAAATCATAATTTTCAAAAATTTTCTATTCTCAATTTCGATATTCTAACATGCATAGCATTTTATTCAGCTATAATTTAAAATACTTCAATTCTCCTGAAACAATTTCATTGAAACAGTACATCAAGAGTCTGCGCCTGCAAATCCTGGAATCGAGATCACGACAGGACGTTCCGATTTTTGTCGTTGGCAACAAACACGATCTTGCTGACGAAAGAGGTGTTCCAAGGAGGGAGGTAAATTCTTTATAATAAAAGTAGTAGTAGTAGTAGTAGTAGTAGTAGTAGTAGTAGTAGTAGTAGTAGTAGTAGTAGTAGTAGTAGTAGTAGTAGGATAGGGTGGAACATAACACCTGTCATTCCAAGGCCTTTACAAGTGGATATGCATTTTTTTAATTGTGTGTGTGTGTAGGGGGTTGGTTTTGTTTAGTGTTTGAATTTATAATTGGAATGTTATAGATAATTTTATATTTATAATTGGAATGTTATAGATATAGTGTGCTTTTTTTTAATTTGGACAACTATTGTAATCAACATGTCTTTAACAAGCCTTGTCGAGTTTAAAACTGACCTAACATCTATTCATCATACTTTGTGGTTCGAAACTCTCGAGTTCTTTAGGTTTCTTATAAAGAGTACGAATTTAATATAATTCCCTTTGTTTTTACCTAATTAGCTGACAGAAGCACAGCTTGCGATATGTCTTAGGTGGGAACGGGTGGGAAAGGGAAGATGACAAGAAAGGAAACCTTCCGTGAATAAGATTGTTTTCGTGGATAAGAATATAATCCATGGCAAAACTTGACACACAAGAGAAATATAAATCATGGAAGGTATTTTTGATAGAGGGGTGGGCAATACGATGGAGAGTGATTCACGGTTTCGGTTATGGGCACACTGATACAGACACTGCAACAATATCTTTGTAACAGTAGTAGTAGCAGCAGCAGCACCAGGAGCAGAAGCAGGAGCAGGGGCAGTAGCAGTAGCAGTAGTAGTAGTAGAAGTACATGTATGTCTAGTTCCTTATAAAATCCTCCATATCTAAACGAGGACGATAGGTAAGGAAATCTACCCCGACGTTCAATATTATAGCTTTACCTAAAACATAGAAAGCCAATGCCCACTAAGAAAACCTCATGCCTAGGGGTGTTGTCTACGTCATTCGGTGTCGAGGTGCAGATCACAAAGTCTCAATGTTCGTGTTTGTTAAAACAGTCCCCATTGTGTCTTGGAGAAACAATCTACAACGGTTGTCAGGACAATGCTCAGTCGAGTCACGTACTTGTGTTGTGATGGCTATCAGCGGAGGTCGTCTGTACGAGAACATTTGATTATTCCTGATTGGTACATTGTATAAGCTTGTGAATCCATTCTCTCTATCACTCGCTCGGCCATGTTGTTGTCAAACTTGTCTTCTTTATCACACGTACAGTTGGGATCAAAGGTAGATCACAAAATAATATTTGTCTTGGCTGTCAATAAACGGAAGATGTAAATGAAGCAGACGCGTATGCCCCTGACGCTTAGGACTGGTCCTCGTAGTCGTGTATATAAATAGATAGATATATAGATATATAGATAGATAGATAGATAGATAGATAGATAGATAGATAGATAGATAGATAGATAGATAGATTGATTGATAGATAGATAGATAGATAGATAGATAGGTAGAAAGATAGATAGATAGATAGATAGATAGACAGATAGATAGATAGATAGATAGATAGATAGATAGATAGATAGATAGATAGATAGATAGATAGATAGATAGATAGATAGTTAGATTAATAGAGAGAGAGTGAAAGAGAGAAAGAAAGAGAGAGAGAGATGGAGAGAGTGAAAGAGAAAGAGATTGATTGATTGATTGAGAGAGAGAGCGAGGGAGAGACAACATAGTTTAAAAAATGTTTAACCTTCGTTAGGTCCGATCCAACTACTATCTAACGTAACAGGCGTTTGGGTTACGCAACCAATCAACTTCTCTGTTATCTCTTTTTTACAATCATGTTTTGCTCATGTATTTGGTTTTGAGAGAAAAGATCAAGAATGGCCGCTTTGTTTTGTTCATAACGAAACCTTATTTACTCTCATTTATTCCATGAATTTTCTGATTTTGCACAAAATAAACGAGTTTTTACTGTTTTAAAATATGGCTCCTGGAGAACCTTTTTTTCAAGAAAATAATTATGTCATGTAGCCTATCATTTTCTGCAGAATTACTTGCAGATTTATATTGTTTTGGTTTTGTTTAATTGGTACATCTAACTGTTACCATGAAAAGAAACAATACACTTAATTTAATTTAAATAAAAACAAAATTCAGTTTTTTTAAAGAACATCTACACTTTACTCCCATAAGCTTGATGTTAGGACATAGCTCAGCGGAGAATAAACAAATGAGCAAACAAACACATTGACTGCATTAAAAAAAGGTTTATTAATTAGAATAGAATGATATTAAAGTGCATTTTAAATACGAAAAATACTTCTACTATAACATCTATTACAAATACAACATA
>RQTK01001122.1:81681-99095 GCA_003991915.1 Elysia chlorotica
TAACATGTAAACACATGTAATTTCCTTTTGGAATAGCACAGATTGTTCTAAGCATAACACTACTGGCATCAGACATTTATAGCAATACGACAAAATGCTTAGTTGTTAATGTTGGTCCTTGTTAGGTTAAATAGTTTGACAAACAGATACACTTATTAACACTGTATATTTTGTATTTTTTTCGCACAGTCGTTATTTGTTATAAACACCCGCCATAGCTCTCTGTTCATAAAACAGAATGAACTCTCCTTTTTTCGTTATTAAATCATCTTAAACATGACTGAGACCATATTGTTTTTATATATACTGTGCTGCTATTATTCGCTGAAATAAAATTAATCCTTGCGCTTTTAAAATGTATGAAACAACAAATTGATCTTTTACATTATGCGGGTAGTAAATATTTTATGACCTATGTGTGACTTGCCATTAGTTTTAATGCGTATTTGATTTATAAAGAATAAAAGAAATATAAAAGAAATATCTAGAAGCCTCTTGTCTTTTTTAAGAGAGTAAAGAATAAAAGAAATATCTGAAACCCTCTTGTCTTTTCTCTGGTTTTTTTTTTTTTTTTTTTTTTTGTACTTCGAAAAAAATCTCTTGTAAGCATCAAAGACTCGACAAATTAAGAGAAACCTGTGATCGAAAGATAGAAAATAATCGATTGCTTTAAAAAAAATGAAATGAAGTTAAAATCACTGGCTTCACTTGCTGTCAAAGTTTCTACGTTCATAAAAATGACATAGGTAGAAGTTTTGCGTAGGATTTCATTTGCCAACATTAGCGTTGTAATAAGAAACGTTGCAAAATATATGAAACTAAAAACAATTATGTCAGAAAATGACAGTTTTTGAAAAGAAAAACACAACTAGTCAAAAATATACTTATATAAAAATTGAAGACAGTTGCTACAGTAACTACTTGGCAACCGACATTTCACCAGTGTTTATTGGTGATAATAACCACAATGATTTGTCAATTGAACACACATAATAAAATTTTAGAGGCACACCATGCTGAAACAAGTACACGTCGCTGATAATGTTAAGTATTGAGTTAGGGCACTTTAATCATAAAAACACGATTCTGTAATAATCTTTCTTTTACTTAGATAAAAATAATTATCTGTAGTTGCAGAAAAAAAAAACAGAACTATAGTTGTAACTTCTTTACTTATAATTCATTATTTTTAGCACACTATAGATAACTCAAACAGTCTAACATTTTGACGTGTGCCTGGTTCGCCGTGGCTGTTTCACATTGATGCTCGCCCGTAGAGAACTGTCGGATTCATGGATGCTTTAGGAAAGCTGTTTGTGGCGTCACCTTAATATCACATCACTGCACTCGCTCTTTCAAAATTCCCCCGAATTGCAGGAATAACAAAGGACGAAAAGAAATGTGTACCATGAACAAAAATAGGAAAAGTTAAAATAAAGCAATGCCAATATCATTAAAATAATGCAGAAGTCAGAACTCCATGTATCATAAATAAGTATGCTATGTCATGTCCTTCCTAGAACTCAAGGGAAATAAAAAGGCAACATCAATTCTTTTGCCCGATCCATTTGGTTTTGTTCTCTTTGTTTTTTAATGTATATACAACATGTTTTTAAATATTTCGTTTCATATTCCTTTTTCTCTACTTATTCATCACCTTTATGTGGATTGCTTTTGTATCATAGTCTGGTATGTACCATCTTCAACACAAAGCAGATTAATTTTTAGTGGCATGGTGTGCGATGGGTTCCAATAATCAAATTTGAGAGAGTATAATCAATTTGAAGCGTGTCACAGAATAGAGGCGTAGAAGTTTGCAGGACAGTACAACCTTTGATGGATATGTCGAGGATGACCCAAAGAACATTCAGTACGGCCACATTTAACTATGGAAGAAAAAAAAGGTTTTCATTTTTATTGATTAAGTACATGAAGATACATTTATTACACACTTTTTTACTTCAAAATATTTGAACCTGGATACGTTTCTCATATTTACTGTTAAAGCAACATTATATTTGAATGTGTGGCTGTACCAACTGTCAAACGATTTAAAAGTTGACTATTAGACTGTGTGAAGATTGACGGGAAAATTATAGATTATATGATTTTTCTTTCAGCTTTGTGATATAAATAGCATGGCACAGTGTTGTTTGTTTTACATGCAATGTTCACTAACTTGCAATACAACGCCAGCCCTTTCTTTTAAAAGTTGTTCAAAACAGTAGAGTACCATTAATGCCATTAATAAAAACTTGGAAATAATTTGAAACTATAAGTTTGTACTCAAAACAAAACAAAAGAAATAGAAAATTATGACTGCAAGCCATTCATAAGATTATTTGAACTGTAGCCCTTGATTACTCGAAAAACAATGTTACTACCCTACTAATTCCATATAATCTATGAGTATGTATTGTTGCATCACAAATTGTCTGCACTTTAAACTTCCCTGAAAATATTCTTTGAATTTGAAGGTATTGTTTATGTGTCTCTTTGATGTTATTTTAAACGGCATTGGAACACACCGTTTTATTTCCTCGATCGCCGCATTCACATGATGACAAAGTTAAAAGCTCCAATAAAAACTCCTTTGATTGTCTTCATTGATTCTTCCTTTAACTGTTTTGTAGGCAAAATTCAATACTAACTAAAAACGAGGTTGTCTGAAATATATGTTGGGGACTAGAACAGCCATCATGTTATAAATGCCACATTACATAATCTATTCATTTTAAAACTTTAACCAACCATTATACAATCAAAACAAATATACAGTTTATTTGTAGTTTTTATGTTCAGTTGTACTTGAATCTTTTTTCTTGAAACCATTGTTTATGCTTTCTTGTTCTCTTGCATTTTTAAAAGTGAATTTTACAGACATTTGCATTGGATATCCCTGTGTTGGACAGCTGAGACCGCTTCCAATTTGCTTGCTGATAGTATTTCTGTCTATTGATCTGCAGCGCGGTAATGGGTGCGGACCGCTAGCCGGCGTTAGGGCTGCGAACTAACGATTTACAGCGAAAACAAAGACGATACTGGAAGGAAAGCTGCACCAGCACCTAATGACACTCGATCCTAAACTTACGAAGGACGAGCCAATGCGCAATCAGAAAGTCGCATAGCTGAGAGGCGTGATTATGTGATCGCTTATTGTTGTGTTGATCGTAAAGCGTGTGTTATTCCTGGGGGCGGCGGAATGTAGCGGCGTTCTCAGATGACCACCTTGGTGATGAGCTCGCAAGGCGATCTTATAGTCCATTCAAAGTTCAGGGGCCAAACCGGCACAAGTGGTAGAGCGTTGGTTTCCAAATCGGCAGGTTTGTGTTTGGAATCCAACGATCGGCCAAAATAGTAATTATGTCCACGTTTGCCCCATACTGGTTGAGTTGACGTAGGTAATATATGGACGAGTGAGACAATAGACGTGAAATTATATCGAAAATGTCTCGCTGACTGTAGCAAGAGGCAACATTTTTAGTCTTAAGCCGCCTTGGGACCCGTCTACATTACAGTCCATATTGTTCTAATGTTTAACCATATATTAAGCAATCCCACCCGTCAAAAATATAGATAAAAAAATCCCTGCACTGTCTCTATGAGAAAACACGTAAAATTGTCAGAAATTAAACTTGATACCCTTCCTCGTTATAGCCTTTATAATGGTGACGTAGGATCTTAAGCAACGAACTCAAACTTCAGATCGTTCACAAACGAGTATTAGGCGTTATTTTTTAACCTGCTCACTTTATAGCCCGTATAATACATTAATTCTAACGTTGGACGATAGGCAGCCAACCCAAACTCAACCCAGCATTGTCGCTCCATTGTAGAGACCCTGGAGCCAAACTTATTCACTGATCCTGGGATTATATTCAGCTCAGCCCGGACACTCAGCCCCGCGCTCACCATCTGATTGCCATCAGATAAATCGCCGCCAGCAACAGGAACCATCTTGAGCCAATTATGGGTCATGCGCACTGAATTCACAGGCCGGAACTTCCGGTGAGGATAAAGTGGATAAGGCCAAGATGGCTGAACTCATTCAACTGATGAGGCTTTTACTCTACTCAGATCTCTATGGATAGTTTATTTATTTTTTATTCATAATACAAGTAGTCATGAGTAAGTATATATTTTCGTAAAGAAAAATAAAAGTGTCGTGATTGAAATATACACATTTTTTAGTTTTATATTGCACGTAGAATATGATATCTTGAGTATTAGTGCTTTTAGTGTGTATCGCAATACATCTCGTAGTGAACGTTTCCTTGCGTTTAGTATTATGGAAACGTGTAACCTATTTTGGTTAAAAGCTGTCTGTATGGATTTTATAATGTTTATTGTTCTGTATCTATCTCTATCCTCTATTTTCCGCATTAAACTTTTTTGCAATGGGTATGAGTGTTTGAAAAAAAGGCGAGGGGGAGTGGTAGTGGGAGGAATGCAGCTAGTGTCATATGATTTCCAATTTTATTTTTTTTGCCGATGTAGTTTGACGTACATATCAGGGATATGTAGTCTAGATGATCTTTTTTTAAAATATATATAAGTCTAACATCAGCTTGTCCAATCTGACTTTTTCCTGTATTCGAACGCTGCTTAACCAGCCGACAAAAGGCACATTTAAGTTACTTCTTCTCCCGAAAAAGAATACAATATTCCAAGAATATTCAGTTGGAAGGTGACTGATCCCAAGTAGCACTGTTCTTTTTATGTTCTTATTTTTTCTAAGAACCACATTTGTATTGTTCTTTTTTAGGTAAGCTTACTGTTTACATTCGTTCCCCCTCTCCCTTTTTATATTTTTTGTAATTGCTGTTTCTAGTGTTTCATGATAGTCGTTTTTAGAAAAGTAGGCTGCCAATCCTGTAGTTTTACTTAATTATTTACATTTTTTTCGTAAAATCTTAGGTTTGTTCGTTTATTATCATTCTTGTCACAATACCCGACACCACCTGCGATATCGTAAAATGAAATATTTACATCATGTTGGGCTTAATTTTCCACAATGGTGGCCTAGAAAAATGCTGTTGCAGAACCCAAAAAGACGTTAAAGAGAGAGATATATACATTAGTTAAAACGTACACACAAAAACAACGCCAAAAACAGGAATTAAAAAAATGAGTTTACTTTTGAATTTTTGGATGTTTACCATCTTTTTGTGTTCAAGCTGAATCTTCCCACCGTATTGTACTCAAGATGAAAAACTAACAGGATCCTCAGATTTTCGAGATCTTACTGTGTAAAAAGTCAGGGAATACCTAAAATACAGCATAATTTAATTGGAAAATGTACGGAAGACAAACCCAACTTGAGATATATAAACTCTGTTTAGCTATATAACATGGATGGATCATGAAAAAAATATTATAGGTATTGAAAAATGTAATCGTAAGTTAACAAACATTCTCTTGATCTAAGATTCATCAGCTCAAACCATAAAAATGTTCGTGAGAGATCTATGCAATAGCAAAAACAAAACAATTCTGTATAAACGCGTACGTACATGTATTTAACAGCCATGCAGCTTTTTTATACAATAAAAAAAAAATAAAAAGACAACTTAATTATGCTTGTTTCAATGACTAGTTATAGTCTTTCTGGTATCAAATGATTATATCCATGCCAAATTTCATGACAGAGGTTTGTACAGAGGTTTGTACAACTTGCTCAGTATGCCGAAACAGCTGGGCACTTCAATACATAATTATTTATTTTTTAAAACGACATCATCAACAACAACGACACAGGCATTGCTAAGTTGTTATTAAATTTGAATCCCACGATCGGAAGATTTATTTGTGCAATTATGTTTCCTGTAACTAGTTCATTCGGTGTCAGTATAATGTGACAGGCTGAGACAGGAGTCGTTGTATAGATTATAGGTATTGAAAAATGTAATCGTAAGTCAATAAACATTCTCTAGATCTAAGATAGAGCAGCTCAAACCCTACACATTTTTGGTAGAGATCTCGGTAATTGCAAAACCAAAACCATTATCTACAAACGCATAAATAAATGTATTTTACAGAAAAGCCTTAATCATGCCTTAGCAAGTAAGACTGAGGTTCGTATAGCTTGCTTCCGTATGTCGACACAGCAAGCCACCTTAATACATAACTATTTATGAAAATAATATCTTTATTCAAGCAGTCGTCTTTACTAGTTCTTAGAGGCTAAATAACTTTAAGTGCAAGATAATTATGTCGTTTATGTTGATGTGAACATGCACCTTTTGCCACAAGTATGATATAATTTTACAATAACATCATCAACAAAAACATCATCATAATTTACAACAATATCAAGAACAAAAACAACAACAACAACAACAACAACAACAACAACAACAACAACAACAACAACTAAACAGACACTGCTTAGTCGTTATTAAAACTGCTCAAATGGTAGAGTGTTACGCTCAGATCGGGAGATGTGCGATTCGAATCCCACAATCGGAAGATTTATTAGTTCAATAACGCTACCAGTAACTAGTAGGTTCGGTATAATGTGATCGTTTGAGACAGGAGTCATATTATCTCCGCCCTGTTTCGTGTATGGCAGCACATACAATTATGAGGCGTCAGTCTTGGGGCCCGTCCACATTATACCCGATGTAGTGCTGTCACTAGACGTTTTACCAGCTCAACTCAAATTATTAAAACCAAATATTTTTTTAAATTTCTCTAGTGAGAAATAAAAAAAAAACACACGTATTTTAATGGTTTATAGGAAAATATAGTTTCTGAATGCACGTTTTTTCCTCTCTGTTTTGAAACCATTACCATCAATCATTTCATACCAGACTTGCGTTTTAACAGGAAGCACTGCAATTTTTTTAACTGTCCAATTATAGCTGTGTTATTTGAAAGGTTTTCAGTAAACTAGCACCGACCAAATCAGGCATTACAAGTAGCGAATCTCATGTAGACCATTAATTTTGTCACTGCTACGAATTTAATATTGCTCCTCACTATAATTTTATGCGTCGCCAATCGATTTCTGCTCTGCTAAGGTAATTTCATCGTGATTGATGTATTAGAGGTCTAAAACTGTGACCGAACACTAATAGGGCTAACGTTTTTGTTGACAGAAAGGAAAATGAACAAAAAAACAAACAAAAAAAAAACGTGGATTGCTGTTGTGAGTAGAACTGCGTAACACGCGAAGGGTCGTAATTACAACGCAGTGCTAAACTTACGTCTTGCCTTAAGATATACAAATTAGACGGTTTCCGATGAGCTTTAAATGTACCACGTTGTTGTATGTACGGCCGGAGTTGCTTCTTGAACAGGAGGGGCGAACAGTGAGTAGAGAAATAATGTCCAAGTAGTGACGACGATAGATATACAAAGATGTGTCTCATTTTATTGAAAAGAAAACCTGTTTAGCCCTGTACCGATTTGGAACAAATTGAAGATTCAAGATTCAAGTTTCCTTATCGACCTTTACCAAGCACTTTGGTTTCCTTCATACAGCAATAATGTTTTCTGGTTTTTCGCATCATTTTTTGTCATGCTAATAGATCGGACCCAAAAAGTATCTATATCTTTGTCTTAAAACCCACCCAAAATGGACTGTCGGAACATGTGTAAAACTAGAACGCAATACCTACAGATATAGTTTTACCCTATTAATGTATTACGTATTAAACCAATCGCAGGATTTATCATTCAGATCTTGTTTCGTAACTACAGGCACTAAATGAAACTAGCCATGGTCAACTCGTGTTATTAATCAGTGTCATTTTAAAGGGTATTTATTATACACAAAGTGAACGGATTTAACTGACCATTAGGTTTTGATTAACTTGCATTTTATTGTTCTTACATACCATTCTTATCATTTAATAAGACAATGTTAATAATGGCGGTTAACACGCCTTTCTTTTTCGATTGAAACCTGGTTTACAATTTTTAAAGACAATATAAAAAGAGCGGCAGGCACGAAAACATTACGGTACTCGTTGGTGGATTTCATTTTTTGTTGTTGTTTTTCTTGTTTGTTTATCCACAAATGACTAGTTCAAAAAATTCTGATTGAAAAAATTACACAATTATACAAGTCATGAATGCAATTCATTTACAAAAGAAATAATCATAATGCAGTATCACTAATTGGGCCGTTGTTGGTAACATTACAGACATTGACAATGTTGACAAGTTGCAATTAGTTTACTGAAAATGACAATGTTGTAATGTTGTAATTTCTTCTCAGACAGAGGATATAGAAAAAATCTAAATACAATACAATGCACACGAATTTATTATGCTCATCTGATACATCGTTATTATTCAATCAGAAAGCAATGAAGTCACTCTCGTTATATATTAAAATCAAAGGCAGACATGATTGCCTATGTATAATACAATGTTTAATGCACCTAATGTTAATAAATTGTCTTGTTTGAAATAGTTAACTTTTTTTCTGTGCCTAAAAATGTGCTTTAGTAACTAATCTTGGAATATTAATTCATTAGTTCATTACATTTCTTGACAGGCAGCTCCTTTAGCATAAAAAATAAGGCATTTAGAGCACAATAACTGTTTTCTATCTTTTTAACGTATTCTTTTTTATTTCCTATTCCTAGATGAACTAGCCGTAATGAAATAATGGCTTTCTACTTTCCAGCGATCTTAATATACGATATTTATTCTCTAAACGTAGCCGTGAAAGATTGAAAAAAATTTTATGCATATGACAGCAGCACGATGCCTCTTAAGCCGTGAAAGATAGAACATTAGACAGCAATGATCATAAAAAGACATACAAAACCCACAACAAACAAACATTGAAATGCTTTCAGATTTATATTTCTCTGTCATTTCGGAAATAAAGTTGAGAAGAACTCCTTTTCAGGTCAATCAGAGGGAAGCAATTATCTCTTTTCTTTTAACGTAAATGCGAAATGAATGGGCGGAGATAAACATAAGCTGTCTCATTTCATTACGACAAAAGACAGTCTTTAAAGCATCGTAAAAAGCGATAGAGCAAATTTCATCAAGAGATAGCGAGGACAGCATAGACATTACGGCTTCAAAATTGACGCGCCTTCATCAAGCCATGAGCCTTTCACAATGCACAAGTGCCTGGACTAGTGCCTGAACTAGTGCCTGGACCAATGTCTAACTGATGAAGGCCACAGACATCCGAGCTTCACATTCACAAGTGGATTCTGAAGCTCGTTTTTCATGATTCCAGAAAGACAGAATCCACAGTGATGATCATTATCCTTTTTCTTGACAGTTTTAGACTAACGTGAACATTTTTTTTTATCCTTAAAGTATTAATAGCAATAGCATTAAATTTCTCAGTGTCATAGTTGATTAAAAGGTATTACAAACGATTGAAAAATTATGTGTTTTTATCTATTTAATTTATTCACCTCTTTTCTAGTAGCGTCATATCCGACAAATAGTAATATTAAGAGAGAAAAAACAACAAAATACGAGCGTAAGCAATGAGTTGTATCAATGGATAGGGAAAAAACTTGGTTTGTCTCATTTCATCTAGAAAAAAAAACAGTCTTTCAGCCCGGTATAACAAAAGATCACATTACAACATGGAATAGAGTAGGTTGGTTGGGTTGGTTTAACGTCCAAGAGCAGCATTATATTTTTGTGGACGGGCCCCAAGACGGACGTCTGATAATTTTATGGGATACCATGACTCCTGTCTCAGCCGGTCACATTATACTGACACCGACCCAACCAGTAGGAAACGCAACAGAGAGGATTCGAACTCGGGACCTTTTGCGTCGGAAGCCGATGTTCTACACCTAGACGACCGCGCCCCCAATGGAATAGAGTAGACCTCAGGCATAAAAAGCAGGGCTTCATTATTGACGGGCACAGTGGAAAGGTCTACTACTGATAAAATGTGAAGGAACATCAGGGCGCGACATTGCTGGTAGATTAGGAATCTCCTTTTCTATGATTGAAGAAGAGCAGACAACCCCATGATGATCATTATCATTTTCACTGACTTTATGGCAAGTCGATTTTGAATATCTTTGTTCAGAATTTCAGAAGAACAGAAACAGCAATGATGATCATTATTATTTTTTTTTATTTGACGTTGAGCTATTGGGATTTTTCTAAAATAATTTATTTCTATTCGGAAAAGACTGCGGTCTAGAGACTTTTGGCTCGGAGTTTTCAGTTTATACCGTCCCCTTTTTATAAAATTGGTTATTACGCTAAGTGCTAAATAACATATCCAAATGTTAAATGAGATGAGGAGAGAAAAAAAAAGTAGACTAAAGAGAGTTCGTTTGTTCGTTGCTGGGTACGCAACGTCAACACTATATAGGCTACATTGTAGGCGGGTTCCTAGACTAAAGTCTTACAATTTTAAGTGCTGCTAAAGAGAAACAATAAATGCTAAGATACCATAACTCTTGTCTGAGCTGGTCACACTATACTGACACCGGCGAAAGACGGGACGAAATTGTAAAAATACATTTTTCAAACGTTCGTGGGTTCCGAAGCAGGCACCTCCCTTTTGCGGCATCTCTCCCTTCACTCTCTCTCTTTCTCGTTGGAATCTAAGACCAAGTAGCTACTAGATAAACAAAAAAAGTTAGTTGGCAGTACAATATCTTATTTTGTATGTGCAAGGGGATACACAGATACATATATTGTAGGCGTTTGATATATTACATTCTTTATGCTCTCATGAATACACAACCTCCGTTTTTTCTATACATGTACATACATCTTTGAAACGCCATTTCGGTTGTGCAACAAACTATGGTTTCATCTTTGGATTAATCTCGATCTATAAACTTTTTTTTTCTTCTTTTTTTACACCGACTGCAAGAAAACAAACTTATCCACATCTAAAATGAGGTTTCTTCAAGGTTCACCACTATTTCATGTTCCTTTAAGTTTCTCAAAGATAAAAAGATACGTTCCAGGGAAAAAAGATACAAATTGGTTTTGGAAAGATTTTTCACAACATGATTATTATCACTCGATGTGTTGTAGAGAGCGAGGTCTCAAACAAGAAAGCTTTACGTAAAAGTTCACATTTTCAAATGCTCTCATGCTGCACTGTTATTGGGATGTGCGATTACACTATAACAACTAGATGAAAGATATTCAAAATTTTGTTCTCGAAAAGATAATAGATAAAAGAAAACGTTCTTCCTCAACCTCCCCACTTCCTCATCCCCCACCCCCTCCTTACCACCCCCCCCCCCCCCCCGCTCTTCGCCTCGCTATCCTGTCCGTAATGAGCTAGCTATAAAAGATTTGGAGAACTCTAAGAAAATGCTGTAGGGCATATATACATTTTATACTCTTAATTTCATTTTTTTTTAATTTTGACTTCCTCTTAATATCTTTCTCTTCAGAAATGATTGTTGTCTTGAGACTTTTCCCTTAGGGGTTTCAGCTTATAAACGTCACGTTTTTATTTTGTGCTGACGATTTAATGCTATATAACCTATCCAAATGTGTTGACGAAAATGTATATTTTGAGTAAATTTTTTTATCTAAGATTTTCTTTCATAATTTTTCCGCTCAATATTTCCAGACTGGGATCATCAAATTATTGTTCGCATTTTAGAGAAAATCGAAACGATATCTCTTAGTGGACACAAGTAAAACTAGGCCGTATGGTGTTCGAAATCCAGCAAGGAGACTTCTTATGCAATTACTAAAGTTACGGTATTGTCATTTTATCAGTAATGCCAGGATAAGTATATCACGATACACAAAGGTACAAAGATGTATAGATAGATTGATAGAATGATAGATAAATCGGCATACAGATTGTGTCTAAAGACATAGACATAGAAGTGTTAATAATACACTGTGTGAAGAAACAGATGCGTAATTACTTGTGAACTAAATTCATGCTTGGCGTTCCTGACATAGGTTGTTTGTAACCAATTAATTACTGTAATGTTTTTCGAGTTTTTCTATTAGGTTAACTGCAGCTTTTTTTCTCTATAGAGGGAGGGAGAGAATTCTCTTTCTCTCTCCGGGTTTAACGTCTCCTAGGTTCCCCTACAGTATTCAAAATTCCTTCTTTTTACAACAGTGTTTTTCATTTCACTATACTAAAGTTTAATCGTTTTCTTAAGAACTTGAATTATATTTTGCAAAATGAAAAAAATGATTTTTAAACAGATACACGTTGTTGTGACTTTGTTCTAAGAGAAACAACTGTTTACGTTTTAATTAATTAATGGGATGTTTCTATCCACCGTTTTTACAGTATATTTCTCCCTAAAATCTTTCAGGCAACGTTTTTCACTGGCTACTCCAATATTAGTTTCTCTTCCTTTATCGCTATCCACCGTCCTGTCTTTTTTATTTAACTGTTTTAACATTAAATAATACCCATTGACACTTGCAACTTCTATGCAATTTCATTTGTATCACTAATCTGATTCAATTTGCTTTTCGATATAAGTGATTTTTTTAAACTGCTTTGTTTTCTAATCGCTTTTTTAAAACATTTTTATGAGTCTCTGGATGTTTATATGAAAAAAGTATATTTACACAACTTTTTAAATCTGTGTTTTGTGATTTTATAATATCAGTCTTTGATGGTACGTGTACCAGTTTTTTTATACACTTTTATTATCAGTATGTCCGACATATTTCTTATAAGTCTTTTTATTCTTTGCACAGTTTTCTTATAAACCTCATAAGTGTCTATAAAAATTGGTTATCAATTTCTTTTTCTGCCCCGCCCCCCAACCCTTAACTCTATAAGGCCCTCGCTCCTTATATGTGTTTGCTCTTATAAAAGTGGGCGCCAGTATTGGACTATTATTTTAAATGTGAAAAAAAAATCGATCAATCATGGTTAGAAAACTAAAAATCCACACAGCTTCAACCTAACCTAACCCTTTCCCACCCCGTCTATTTTCTTTTCATTTAGGTCTATCTCTTCGCACATCTATGTTTCTCTCTATCCCTCCATCTCTGCATCTCTCTCTCTCTCTCTCTCTCTCTCTCTCTCTCTCTCTCTCTCTCTCTCTCTCTCTCTCTCTCTCTCTCTCTCTCTCTTCTCTCTATTTCTCGCTCTTTATCTTTTTTCTGTCTCCTGTTCGTTCTCTGTTCATCTCTCTATCCAATTTTCTCTCCCCTCTCTCCATCAGTACCTCATCTCTCTTCCAACTTTCTATCCCTCTCCGACCCCACTATGAAAATAACCACCCTACCCTAACTACCTCACAACATACAGCAATTTCCCATACCTATGTCCTTCCTGCCCCCCCCCCCCCCCACCGCTCCCACAACCACCTCTCCCAACAACCAACCACCAAGACCACCACCAGGACCACCAACACCACTTTAGATCAGCGGCCTGCCAGCGCTATCGATTCCTGGTGGGTTTAATTTGCTGTACTGTTGCATCTTTGCTCCGGCGGCCGCGGATGATGAATGGGCAGTATGAGGGCGGGCGGCGAGCAAGATCGAGGCTAGAATAACCAGAATAACCAGAATAACCAGAATAACCAGAATAACCAGAATAACCAGAATAACCAGAATAACCAGAATAACCAGAATAACCGGAATAACCAGAATAACCAGAATAACCAGAATAACCAGAATAACCAGAATAACCGGAGACGGGGAGACCAAGCCCCCGCGACGCCCCGGCTTATTGCCCTCACGGATAGAATTACAGGATTTTCCTTTCGTGATTTTACAAGTCCTAGGCCTAGAGATTTCTGGCTTATAATATAGGCTTTGTGATCTGGCGATCTTTACGACGATAGCGTATGATGTAATAACGCCCTTAGGATTGGGGGGGTTTCCGGTGGCTCATTGGCTCGTATTTGTGTGATCACGTGCTTTGTTGTTCACACGACAATAACGGGTGAAAGTAATGACACCCTTAGAATTGTGGGTTTTCTGATGGCATAATATTGTCTCCGTATGTGTATGAAAATATGCATTGCGGTTCACACGACAATAACGGATAATCTAATGACGCCCTTAGGATTGGGGTTTTCTGATTGCTGATTGGCTTCCTTAACAGAGCTATGGTTGGTGCAGCGCAGATTCCCTTACCTATCGTCTTTGTATCATTAAGCCCCTTTACCGCAATACCTCTATACAACTATATTTGGACGCAAGTGCAAATTCAGGAGCTATCGTCTCCGTCTCTCTTTGGTCCCAGCTATGGTTAGCCCTCTAATGTATAAGATACTTTTTTATTAGCCTTGACTTGCTCCAGACTTCAGTAAATGTGTAGGGAAATTCGCTAGGCTCGTAAATTAGGAATATTGGTACTGCTGGCTGGCTAAGGAGGGTCGGGAGTTTGGTTATTAATCAACACGAAGCTCAGTGGAATTTAATAACATGGACCAGTGTATAATAATTTGATGTCGGAGCGCATCACTCTTCTTATAGTTGAGAATCCTTCAATAGCAAAATTTGAAGGATGGGACATAAATTAAGTTTGAGTTTGTAGATTTGCTTTCAGCGTACGCATTGTATAGGCTACAATATGGACAGGTTCCA
Source organism: Elysia chlorotica (assembly GCA_003991915.1). Lineage (NCBI taxonomy): Eukaryota > Metazoa > Mollusca > Gastropoda > Plakobranchidae > Elysia > Elysia chlorotica. The sequence continues at coordinate 96,178 of RQTK01001122.1, forward strand.
AGACTAACGACTGACATAAATACCATAATCTTTGTCTGAGCTGGTCACAACTGACACCGACCCAACTAAGACGGGACGAAATTGTAAAAGTAAATTTTTCTTAGACGAACGAGTTGCATACGGACCCAGGTCTCCCTCCACGCTCGGTCCCTGGCCTGATTTAGACTTTTATACCAAGTAGCTACTGGCTAAAGCGAAAAGAAAAAACATTTCTACTTCTGTATGTGCAAAGGAAATGCACAAATAAATATAGTGTAGGCGTTTGGTATATCACTTTCTTTATTCTCTTATTTATACAAAACCTCCGTTTTTACTGTACATACATCTTTGGAACACCGTTTTGGTTGTGCAACTAATTATGGTTTCATCTTTGCATTAATCTAGTCGATGCTCGATCTGTTAAACTTTTTTTCTTCTTTTTAAAATGGATCCCACCGACTGCAAGAAAAAGCAAACTTATCCAAGTCTAAAATGAGGCTTCTTCAAGGTTCGACACCATTTCATTTTTATTTAAGTTTCGCAAAGATAAAATAATACAGTCCCGGGGAAAAAGGATACAAATTAGAGATTTTTCACAACATGATTATTATCACTCTATGTGCTGTAGAGAGCGGGGTCTTAGACAAGAAAGTTTTACATAAAAGTTCACATTTCCAAATGCTTTCATTCAACTTGTTCTAAAGTATTCTAAACAAGATGGACACAGACCAAACAACAAAGCTTATAGTTTCTGAAATTTGTTGTCTTTTTTTTCTAAATGTGGTCCTAATTTTGAAAGCAGAAGCTGAAATGTGGCTGGTTTCATTCTAGTGTACTGCACACATTTTTCCTCATCTGCGAGTATTTCTTTCATCAGATGATGGTATTCACCGTATTGATTACGGCGTTGATTTATTTGATGGACCCAGTAGCGTCGTCTATTTTTTCTTTTTGAGTGCAGCCATTTTAGTATCATCCATTGAAGTATTTCTTCATTCACATCCATCTCCTATAAGTATAACTGAAACAATGCTTCTACTTAGTTCTAGGCAATAATAACACACACTGGGAATTTTTCTCGTCACGTGATTTTGTCGCTCTGACGTTTGGAGGGAAGGTGCGACCATCACTCTGTTTCTACCAGCTCGCCCTTTTTTCCGCGCAGTTTTATGTCGCCGATTTGTAGGGAAGGTGCGATCTCCACTGTGTTTCCACCCTTAGTGACAGCTAACCGGACCGGAAACAAAAATGCCAGAATCTTCAACTTGCTGTAGAGAGCAGGGTCTTAGACAAGAAAGTTTTACATAAAAGTTCACATTTCCAAATGCTTTCATTCAACTTGTTATTGGGATGTGCCATTACGCTAACAAGACAAGATGAAAGTTATTGAAAATGATGTTCTCGAAAAGATAATAGAAAAAAAAACGTTCTTCCTCAACCTCCCCACTTCCTCATCCCCCACCCCATCCCATCCTAACCACCCCACCCCCGCCCTTCGCCTCGCTATACTGTTCTTAATGAGCTTTAAAAGATTTGAAGAACTCTAAGAAAATGCTGCAGGGCAGAGATACATTTTATATTCTCCATTTTTATTTTTTTTTTTTTTATATTTTGATTTTTTCTCTTCTCTTCTTATCTTTCTCTTTAGAAGTGATTGTTGTCTTGAGACTTTTCCCTCAGGGGTTTCAGCTTATACCGTCCCGTTTTTTTTGTGCTGACGCTTTAATGCTATATAATCTATCCAAATGTGTTGACAAAAATGTATATTTTGAGTAGATATTTTTTCTAAGATTTTCTTTTATATTTTTTTCGGTTCAATATTTCCAGACTGGGATCATCAAATTATTGTTCGGATTTTAGAGAAAATCGAAACGATATCTTTAGTGGACATTAAGTTTAAACTAGGCCGTATGGCGCTCGAAATCCAACAAGGAGACTTTGTAGAATTACTAAAGTTACGGTTTTGTCAGTTTATCAATAATGCCAAGATAAGTGTATAAAGATACACAAATTGAATAAAGATATTATAAACGAATATAGATAACCAGCTAAATTTTGGACAAAGGCAGACCTAATTATATACTTGAAGATAAATAGATTACTACAATTATGGATAAAAGGATAAATCGATATAATTGTTGATTTATTGGTAGACAGACGGATAGAGAAGTACAAAGATATATAGGTAGATTGATAGACTGATAGATAAATAGGCATACAGATTGTGTATAAAGACATAGACATAGAAGTGTTAATAATAGATAAAGAAATATAATTATATATGTGAAGAAACAGATACGTAATTACTTGTTAACTAAATGCATGCTTGGCGTTCCGGACAACTAATTACTGTAATGTTTTTCGAGTTTTTCTATTGGGCTAACTGCAGTTTTCAAGATTTTCCCCCTTTTGTACACTATCCAAAATTCCTTCTTTATACAACAGTGTTTTTCATTTCACTATATCAAAGTTTAATCATTTTCTTAAGAACTTGAGTTATCTTTTGCAACATGAAAAAAAAAGATTTTTAAACCGATACACGTGGCTGTGGCTTTGTTCTAAGAGAAACAACTGTTTACGTTTTAATTAATTAATGGGATGTTTCTATCCACCGTTTTTTTTTCACAGTATATTTCTCACTAAAATCTTTCAGGCAACGTTTTTCACTGGCTACTCCAATATTAGTTTCTCTTCCTTTATCGTTATCCACCGCCCTGTCTTTTTTATTTAACTGTTTTAACATTAAATAATACCCATTGTCACTTGCTACTTCTATGCAATTTCATTTGTATCACTGATCTGATTCAATTTGCTTTTCGATATAAGTAATTTTTTAAACTGTTTTGTTTTCTAATCCCTTTTTTTAAACATTTTTATGAGTCTCTGACTGTTTATATGAAAAAAAAATCTATTTACACTGTAACAGATTTGCTGGTGAG
>RQTK01001122.1:99552-125273 GCA_003991915.1 Elysia chlorotica
CTTCCCCCCCCCCCCCCCCCACCTACCCCAACTACCAGGACCACCAGCACCACTTTAGATCAGCGGCCTGCCAGCGCTATCGATTCCTGGTGGGTTTAATTTGCTGTACTGTTGCATCTTTGCTCCGGCGGCCGCGGATGATGAATGGGCAGTATGAGGGCGGGCGGCGAGCAGGATCGAGGCTAGAGTAACCAGAATAACCAGAATAACCAGAATAACCAGAATAACCAGAATAACCAGAATAACCAGAATAACCAGAATAACCGGAGACCAGCAGCCCAAGGCCCCGCAACGCCCCGGCTTATTGCCCTCACGGATAGAATTACAGGATTTTCCTTTCGTTATTTTACAAGTCCTAGGCCTAGAGATTTCTGGTTTATAATACAGGCTTTGTGATCTGTCGATCTTTACAACGATAGCTTATGATGTAATGACGCCCTTAGGATTTTGGGTTTTCTGATGGCATATTATTGTCTCCGTATGTGTATGAAAATATGCATTGCGGTTCACACGACAATAACGGATGATGTAATAACGCCCTTAGAATTGGGGTTTTCTGATCTCTCATTGGCTTTCTTAACAGAAATATGGTTGGTGCAGTGCAGATTCCCTTACCTATCGTCTTTGTATCATTAAGCCCCTTTACCGCAATATCTCTTTACAGCTATATTTGGACGCAAGTGTAAATCCAGGAACTTTCGGCTTCGTCTGTTTGTGACCGCAGATATAGCGATATATTTATACAACTGTATTTGGACGCTAGTGAAAGTTCTGGACCTGAAGTCTTCGTTTCTCTATGGCTGTAGCTATGGCAAACCCTCGAATGTATAAGATACTTTTGATTAGCCTTGACTTGCTCCAGACCAACAAATGTGTGGGGAAATTCGCTAGGCTCGTAAATTAGGAATATTGGTACTGCTGGCTGGCTATGAAGGGTCGGGAGTTTGGACATTAAGCAACACGGAGCTCGGTGGAATTTAATAACATAGGCCAGTGTATAATAATTAAATTTTGATGTCGGAGCGCGTTGGTCTACTTGTATTAATTTGTTGAGTCTCGTTGAGATATATGAAGGATGGGACATAAATTAAATGTTCGAACGTATTAAGCTTGAGTTTGTAGCTTAGTGTTCAGCGTCCTCATTGTATAGGCTACATTATGGACAGGTCCCAAGACTAACGACCGACATTTCATGTGCTTCCACACGGAGACATCGTGGATATACCATGACTCCTGTCTCAGCCGGTCACACTATGCTAATACTGACTCTAGGCTCGTAAATTAGGAATATTGGTACTGCTATCTGGCTAAGAAGGGTCGGGACATTATAGCAACATGGAGCTCAGTGGAATTTAATAACATGGACAGGTTCCAAGACTAACGATCAACAATTTTACTTGCTGCAACACAGACAAGATGGATATACCATGACTTCTGTCTCAGCCGGTCACACTTTGCTGATACTGACTCAGCCAGTAGGTGACGAAATCGAGCCTCACGATTCCTCACTAACGCTCCATCACTTGCCAATTTCCTCACAGGTTGCTGTTTAATGCACCTTAGTGTGTGCTGTACTTGGTCCCAGCGACGATGGAGATAATCCCAAAAATCACCCCAAAGATCTAAACATGGAACAGTGACAGTATTCCTGTAAAGGCTTCCCATACCAACAAAAGGAAAGAAAAAAAATAGCAAACCAAAAGAAATACACAGTGTAAATTTTTATTATATTATACATTTTCTTGTAACGCCTTTCGATATATCAAAACGTGTTCACCGTCATTTTCGTTGAAGGCATCTCTTCAAAAGAAATTTAATTTTTATCTATCGAATACAACTGCCCATTTTTGTTTGTGCAATAAAACCGTTGTTGGACGATGCAATACGTCACATTAATGTGTTCAAGCGCAGGCAAAACGGGCCAAATGCCAAAGCTCCTCGACGTCTTCATAAGGCGTTGCAAGATGAAAGTTAAAAAAGTCCATCAGTCTTTTAGTTGTAGGCACGATGATTAAACTCGCGGTAATTACTTTATATACGAAATGAACGATTTATGAATAAAAATTCCTTAACTGGCACTTTTTTTGGTTACATACAGCCATATTTACACACGATAAAAAGCAAACTCCGTTAACATAATATATAAAAATTCACAGAAAAAATCTCGCCTTGTCTCGTCTCTTTCTGTTTCTCTCTCTCTCCGTTTCTTTCTCTCTCTCTTTCTCTCTCTCTCTCTCTCTCTCTCACTCTTTGTCTCTCTCTCTCTCTTTTTTACACACACACACACACATACAAATGCAAACGGTCAGCTAAGAACAAGTTCGGAGCCTAGAGATACAATCCACACATTAAATTAACCAGAGGAGGACTAGAAATAGCGGAGTGAACCACCGTAGGTATTCTAGGTATTGACAGACTTGGCTTTCAGGATAAAGCTTGTTGTCTTCAGTTTATACTTATCTCTTATCTCATCTAATCACTTGTAATGTATGAAGTCGATCTGTATACTTTATGAGACAAAATAGGCTAAACTCTACACATATACTAGGAAATGGTTAAAGATACCTCCGGATCTAAAACATGTTGCAATGTACTGCCATACAGCATAGCCGAAACTTTAAAAAAATCCATCGAGAAAAAAACAACAACATGGGAGCTCCACACAGATCTTCATTGAAGAGAATTTGAACACCGGTTGTTAAGACAGCAACATCTGCCAAAAAGACGGGTAAGAAATAGAAAGTTGTCGAAGCCGTGGTCCAGTCCAAAGAAATGTAAACTGATCGGACAGCTCTCGGATCAAGGGGAACAAACTGGTGGTCAAAATCAAAAGGAAAGGCGCATGGAGACAGGTCACCAACGAGATGCGAATTAATAAAGATTCAAGATGGGTACGGAAAACTGCTAAGCAACCGTATCTAAGATGATACCATGTTAAAATCCCTAACATGGAGTAACATATGGCACATAGCGCCATTTGTGGTCAGCTTTCTCAGAGGGTCAGTCTACGGTCTCCTGCCCTCCAACGGGAAGAGTTACGACTTGGAGAGATCAAGAGTGAATCTTATGCCAAGGCGGACAACTACTGTGCTACTGCTAGGGGGTGGAGCGGACTGGCGTAAATGTTCAAGCTTGTGTAGTTTAGGCGGGTGGTTCCTGGTTCGAAATCCACTTCCCGTCAAAAATGTATTTTTTTTCCCATTTCCTCCTCCACTGGGTAGGTTCGTATTAGTATACTGAGAATGGCTGAGACAGGAGTCATGATATCCTAGTTCTGTTTCTATGTGGTAGCTCTTAAAACTGTCTGACGTTAGTCTTGGGGCCCGTTTACAATATAGCTTACACAGTGCCGACATTGGACGCCACGCAATAAAACCAAACAAACAAACATCCTTGAAACCGACCAAGTGATATCCACAGATGGAGCCTTTATGTTATGACAAGGAAAGTCGGTAAAACAAGAAACCCTCGTAAAAAGTATACTAGACTTATTAATCAGTGTTGGTCAATCACACACAAAGATATTAGTCTGAAATATATCTTGGGTCTGACAGCGTGATCTTTTCAAATTTAGACAACACAAGGTAATTGCTAATGATATAACTTTCACAATGGTCTGCAGTTTTGAGGCAATGGTTCCAATAGGTTTTGAACTGTTAGATCCCATTTGCTTGTATGTGTATGTGTGTGTGTGTGTATGTGTTGATGTAGGTGCGTTCTGTGTATGTAATATAATAAGACCATTTTTTACGTTGGAATCAGTGAGTGTAGCGAGACTTCTATCTCAGTTGAGAGCGCGTGTATGTTGATGTGTGTGTGTGTGTCTTTGTGTGTGATACAAATGGGACTTTTTAGCCGTTGCTACCAGTAAGTACAGCGAGACTTATATTGTTCAATTAGGATATTAAGATGAACAATTTTCGAGTTTAGTTCACTGTGTGTGTGTGTTGATGTAACTATGTGTGTGTTTAAAAAAAATTCAAAATAAAACAAAATACAACATGTAAACAAAAAATACAGTGAAGTACAACATAAAACAAATGTAAAAGAACATAAACATAATCTGCAGGCGGTTTGAAACACATTACGAATAAATTTAGGAACCTGTAGAAATGCAAGATCAGCTTTTTATGATCATGTCTGGCAAATCTGCAGGGTAAATCGTAAATATCTTTTTGGAACTTATATATGTTACCCGCCTATGCATTTCTTGCACTTCACTAGACTAACCTATTATTCTCGAAAATAAACCCTTTGCAGAAGCTTTTTTTTTTGCTCTAGAAAAGGGACATGCTTTTCAAGAACCTCTCTAGCTCCCAACCAACCATGTAAAAATGCTCTGGTTTTTCTATTTAAAAGAGGTAACGAGGAAATAGTATTACAAATCAAATTGAAAATTAAGATAGCAGGACTCAAATGAACTAGGTTTTTTCTAGGTTTTTATACAGTTGGACGCGTAAGACGGATTGAAATCGACGGAACCAATAGCAAACTAAGTTTAGGTTAACTGCAGAAAAATGCAACAGACAGAGAAATGTGAATTACACCTCAGGAGGTCAGGTATTGTGTGAGTACGGGGGAGGGGAGAGGTTCATTAGAACTAGGTGGAATATGGGAAAATAATCATTTCGAACAAAGTTTTACGTGCTAAGATTTGGTTACAAACATAACTTTTAGAAAGAAAATAAATTTAATACTCTATCAATTGGCTCTGTTTTCTCTTTATATATCTCGCCCCCCCCTCTATTTATCTTTCACTTTTACTCTGTCTCATTATCACCCACCCTCTCTCTTTTTTTTTCTCTCTCGCCGTTTCCTCTCTCTATGTATATATCTCCTTCTTGCGCTCTCTTTACCTCTGTGTTTGTTCATTTCAATTTATCTTACTTACTCTCTTCCTCTAAAGATATAATAATATGTTTTATATCTTTGTCAATCTATGTTGACAGTTTTCTCTATTGACCCCGATCTTCACCTATCCGTCTTCCTCTTAATCTAACCCCGTCACCAAAAAGTATTCCCTTTTCGTCGGTTTCTATTCCCAATTCAAATCTTAGCTGCCAATGGCATTTCAACTCGATGTTTTAATCCCCGTTTTTTCTGCTTTTTGAATTACTTTTACACAGTATTATTAGTGCCTCTTTTAATTATGGTTTCACATCATTTTCTTATTGCAACCACAGTTTAATCCGTTAAAAAAATTGTGTTTACCCGATCTCGCAAAAATGAAACGGAATTTAAAGAAATAACTCAAATGTTTGCAAGAACGATCATTTTCTGTCCAGGTTTAACGTTTCTGATTGATTAAAGTTCCCAAATATCCAGAACCGTTCACAACCACTGACAAAAATTAAAACGTCCATGATTGATTAAGAGGCCTGGCCTAAAAGCAACTATACTCCTGGAGTTCTCTCCCCTGTTATTCTATAATTTTCGTTTTCCTTTTTCTGAATCGAAATTCAAACAGCATTGATGAACTTTCTTTAAATGCTATTGTTTTTTTTTCCTCTGTCTCATTATCACCCACCCTCTCTCTTTTTCTTTCTCTCTCGCCGCTCCCTCTCTCTATGTATATATCTCCTTCTTGCGCTTTTTACCTCTGTGTTTGTTCATTTCAATTTATCTTACTTACTCTCTTCCTCTAAAGATATAATAATATGTTTTATATCTTTGTCAATCTATGTTGACAGTTTTCTCTATTGACCCCGATCTTCACATTTTTCCGTCTCCCTCTTAATCTAAGCCCGTCACCAAAACGTATTCCCTTTTCGTCGGTTTCTATTCCCATTTCAAATCTTAGCTGTCAATGGCATTTCGACTTGATATTTTAATCCACGTTTTTTCTGCTTTTTGAATTCTTTTGCACAGTATTATTAGTGACTCTTTTATTTCTGGTTCCACCTCATTTTCTTCTTGCACCCACAGTTTAATGCAGTAAAAAAAAACTTTTTACCCGATCTCGCGAAAATGAAACGGAATTTAAAGAAATAGCTTAAATGTTTGCAAGAACGACCATTTTCTGTCCAGGTTTAACGTTTCTGATTGATTAAAGTTCACAGATGTCCTGAACCGTTCACAACCTCTGACAAAAATTAAAACGTCCATGATTGATTGAGAGGCCTGGCCTAAAAGCAACTATGCTCCTTGAATTCTCTCCCCTAATATTCTATATTTTTTGTTTTCCTTTTTCTGAAGCGAAATTCAAACAGCATTGATGAACTTTCTTTAAATGCTATTGAAAAAAATTGCGTTATCGATATTAAGAACGCAGTGGTTTTTCTATGCATTTAAACTAAAAAAAGAACAGAAGCCCGTAAAAACATCCTCTTACATAATATGGCATAAGTATAATTCGAATACGTTGAAGGAAGCCAAGAATTAACACTCTTTGGTACAGTATTGTGCATTTATATATAGATAAAACAGCATACATCTCCTTAATCGCATGCATGCATTTACACACACCACACACATACACATACACACAACCTCCAATGATTTTGTAGGGGTATAGACCGTTGAAACATTTCACTGTAATTTATTCTTTTTATTGAAAGTCTTGAGAAGACACCGTATACATCGATTATGTACAGTATCAAATTACTATTTAATTATTGTATTACTTAAAAAAAATCAAACAAACGACAGATTAAAACAAATATAGGCCTCCGCAAATATTTCTTCAAGAATTCATTTTTCCATGTAAAAACAAATTGCTGTTATTTCAACATCACCTGCTTAAGTCAATCCTTCGACTCACAGGAAAGTCAAGGTAAAATTGCTCTTCTTGAAATAGAAAGTATTTGATTTTGAAATAAAACTCTATTAAATACCCCTAAGATACCCCCTGTATCCTGAAACTTTCCACTATTCTGCAATATACACTCTCCACTTTCCAACTCGTCGTAAACCTTTTTTATCTTTTTACCTTCAGACGAGTTGTAAGTTTACCATAATGTCGTATTTACGGCCAAAGTTATCTCGATATAGGTCCTGCAAAAAGTTTTGGTACTTAGTTTGTATTGGTTATAGATTACATTTTTGGCACAAAAATTAATAATAAACAGAGACATATAGCGAGTCGGGTAGAGTATCGGGGAAATTGAGCAAGTTATATGGAAAAAAATAGATACAGAGATTAATGGGCCAGACAAACATAGGGAGGGATAACTTCAGACAAAAATAAAGGGCAAGACAGAGACAGACAGAAAACAAATAGTTGATATATAAAAAGACACATAGTAAAGACATGAATATACTGAATTATGGATATGACAAGAGGGATTTATACATCTGAAGGCAGAAAGATAGTGGAGGGACACAGACAGAGAGAAAGATACAGATTGGTATCAAAACTAAACTAAACTAACATGGACTAGGAGGATGGATAAAGCCAGAGAGAGAAAGAGAGAGACAGACAGAGGGAGAGACAGAGACAGGTAGACAGAGACAGACAGAAAGACAGACAGAAAGACAGACAAACAAACAGACAGACAGACAGACAGACAGACAGACAGAGAGGGGGGAGTGAGGTGGGTGGACGCAACATCGAGACAGTAATTTCCTGACCGGGGAAAGTTAATGTTTAAGGTGATCGAGTCATTTGGGGAGATGGGACACAACAAGACTGCACGAGTGATTGTCCCTGGCTAGATCTCCCACAAACCGTAACAGGCACCAGGGGGCGCTACGGTCGACTCTTCTTATCTGAACCGGAAGTTTGTTAACTTAAAAAGTCCACCAAGATGGCTACTGAGTCTGCCAGCAATGCATATCTCTGGGAAAAAAAACAATCATTCTGTCCTGCAGTCGGGGTTTCTTCGAAATTAAATCGATGTTTTACTGCGCACTAGATTGGGTCATAATGACCGTGGTGGATATTTATGGTCGGTGCAATCACCTAAAAGCCGACGGTCTCCCAGCCTGAATTAATACATCAAGAGGACAGAGACAGCTAGATTGGTTGAGAAAATACTTTGAACGTCTAAATACTGTTATAGCTGTATAATATCAGTAAAAGCGTAATACCATCCTAACAATCCTAGTTACTTGTCCTGATGTGGGACATTATCACCCGTCTTCTGTGTGTTTTTTTTTTCTAAGTCTAGATTACAAGAGTTGATGACAAGATTAATGGTAGTCGGTACTGGGCAAAGAGCATTAAAGACTGTCGCAGTACTTAATTAGATTCCCAGTAATTTATGTTTCTTTTGCAGAGCAAAAATAAGCTTATCATTAAAATCAGAAGAGTATGGTAAAGGGCTTTGTAATTTTCAAAACTTCTAACAAGGACAACACAACAATATTGCAAATAAAATAGAAGTCAATTGACGTTGGTATTTATTTTAACGATTTTTAAACTTTGAACACTATCTTTGCTTGTCATTGCCTGAAATTAAAATATCACGTTCATCTGTAACAATAGATTGTTAATGTAAACACCATTTGGTAAAATAAAATAAAAGGAATAACATTAAAATGAACCATAAAAACCGTACAGTATAAAGGAAAGGCTCATATATTGATAGCGAAGGGCAACAAAACAACCGTATACGTGTGTTAAATGGTGTTTTGGGTTGTCTATTTTGTGTAGGATACAGTTTTTGTTTTTATAAGACTAGTTAAAGCAATATTGTCATGCCAACATTTAACTAATTTTGTACAACTATATAGCAACCGGCAACTAAAAAATGGTAGTATTTCTACTTTAATTAGATATACCTGCAAAGTTGTAAAGGATATACATTTAAAAGTACTTTTTTCTTTACCTTTTTATCTTTTTTTCTATTTTCCTTACATAAGGTAAACTTTATATTTGTTACATTTCTTATTAACATTCATCTATTATTGAAATAGAAATTATATTGCTTATGTATTTGACTAACGTATTAAAAAACTATTTCCTACATACATTTTTTATCCATCAATTTTTTTAAATTTTCAAAACCGGACGCAGTTTCTCTCGTTCGGTTTCCATCTGCAAAGTTTACCCGCTCACTCCTTACTCACTCACTTTTTCATTCACTCACTATTTTGGCCCTCTATCAGTATTTATAAATTTTGTCGTTAAACCACGGCCACTAAACTATCCCTAAGCACACATTAGAGAACTATTATTAAAATGGTAATGTTTATCAGTATTGACAAAAAATTGCTTTGGGATCTCTTAAATATGTCATTTCAATGAGTATGTGTTAGTCCCTTGGGTAACTGTGGTGTTTACAATAAAATTTTAAAATTATTATCTTCTTCATAGGGAATTATTAATACCGTTATTTTTTTCTACAACAAAGCACATCAAAGTATCAACATTTATCAATTGTATTACCCCCAAGAGAGATTATTAAAATTTTATCTTATCTCGTATCAACTATCTCCACCCTATTGTGAAACGTCAGCCCAGTCTGTTGTGTAAAAAGTCCCCGATATACAAGACTTTCCCGAGTTTGTCGTGCAGGGGAACCGCGCCTGTCTCACAAATTACTCCTCAGGCTACGGGATTGGGCCGATTCCTTCACGCTTCAATCACGCACGGAGCTCCAAATGGAGCTGGCCGAATGTTGAACCCACACACACACCTTTCTTTAAACTTGAAAACGAACAGAGGTGATCTATTCTATAGTAACGTGTTTTTTGTAGCCTTTACCAATGTGATAAAGACTTACAAAATTTGTGTTCTTTGGTTTTTTTTTCAAAAGATCTTGTTTGAAATTTCGCAAAGTAAAGAAGCTGCACGTTTCAGAAAACTAAGGGTCAATTTTCAATTTTGTTTAGTTCGTGTTAAATTTTCACAGATCTCAAAATCATTTCTTGTGTACTTAAATACGTTGAAGGAAGCCAAGAATGAACACTCTTTGGTATTAATCTTTGGAATTGTGCTGTCTTCGATTTTCGAGAAGCATGTATGTATAGCTTAAAACAGCATACGTCTCCTTATTCCCGTGCATACATTTACACACACCACACACACACATACACATACACAAAATCTCCAATGATGTTCAAACGTTTGTGTATGGGGTATAGGCCGTTGGAACATCTCACTGGATTTTCTTTTTTTTATTATTGAAGGTCTTGGGTAGACAACGAATACATTGATCATTTACAGTATCACATTGCTATTTAATTATTGCACTGCTTTAAAAAGTAACTTCAATAAAACATCATATTAAAACAAATATAGGCCTTCGCAAATATATCTTCAAGAATTCATATTTCCATAAAGATAAACTGCTGTTATTTCAACATCACCTGCTTAAGTCAATCCTTTAGCCTTTGACCCACAGGAAAGTCAAAGCAAAATTTCTCTTCTTGAAATAGAAAGTATTTGAGTTTGAAATAAAACTCTCCTATATACCACAAGATACACAGCCATGTATCCTGAAATTGTCCACTATTCTGCAAGATACACTCTGCACTTTCCAACTCGTCGTAAGCCTTTTGATCTTTTTACGTTCAGATGAGTTGTAAGTTTATCATAAAGTCGTATTTACGGCCACAGTTATCTCGATATATGTCCTGCAAAAAGTTATAGTACTTAGTATGTATTGGTTATAGATTACATGTTTGACACAAAACGATAAGGAGAAACATAGAGCGAGTCGAGTAGAGTATCGGAGACATTGAGTAAGTTTTACGGGAAAAAATAGATACAGAGATTAATGGGCCAGACAAACATAGGGAGGGATAACTTCAGACAGAAATAGAGGGGAAGACAGAGTCAGACAGAAAATTAATGGTCATTTTTGATATATAAAAAGACACATAGTAAAGTAATGAAATTACTGAATTATGGATATGACAAACACATATATACATCTTAAGGCAGAAAGATAATGGACAGACACAGAAAGATACAAAGATAGAGATTGGTTTCGAAACTAAACTAAACTAACATTAACTAGTAGGATGGATAAAGCTACAGGAGAAGAAAGTTTACGAGACAGAGAGAGAGAATAAGACAGGGAGAAAGGGAGAGAGAGAGAGAGAGAGAGAGAGAGAGAGAGAGAGAGAGACAAACAAACAGACAGGCAGACAATAAGACAGACAGACAGAGAGACAGACAGACAGACCGTCGGGGGTGGTGAGGTGGGTAGCGCAAGATCGAGACAGTAATTTCCTGACCGGGGAAAGTTAATGTTTAAGGTGACCAAGTCACTTGGGGAGATGGGACACAACAAGTCCGCACGAGTGATTGTCCCTGTCTGGATCTCCCACAAACCGTAACAGACACCAGGGGGCGCCACGGTCGACTCTTCTTATCTGAACCGGAAGTTTTTTAACTTAAAAAGTCCGCCAAGATGGCTACTGAGTCCCCCAGCAATGCATATCTCTGAGGGAAAGAAACAATCATTCTGTCCTGCAGTGCGGGTTTCTTCGAAATTAAATCGATGTTTTACTGCGCACTAGATTGGGTCACAATGACCCATGGTGGATATTTATGGTTGGTGCAATCACCTAAAAGCCGACGGTCTCCCAGCCTGAATTAATACATCTAGAGGACAAAGACAGCTAAATTGGTTGACAAAAAGACTTTGGACGTCTAATTACCGTTGTAGCTGTATAATATCAGAGAAAGCGTAATGCGGTCCTAACAATCCTAGTTAGCTGTCCTGATCTGGGACAAGAAAATCACCCGTCTTCTGTTTGTTATTTTTGTTTCTAAGTCTAGATTACACGAGTTGATGACAAGATTAATGGTAGTTGGTACTGGGCAAAGAGGATGAAATACTGTCGCAGTACTTCATTCGATTCCCTGTAATTTATGTTTCTTTTGCAATATAATCAAAAGAGTATGGTAAAGAGCTTTGCATTTTCAATAAAACCTCCTAGCAAGGACAACAGAAAAGTGTTCCAATTTAAAACAGGCAATGATGTTGGTATTTCTTTTAATGTATTTTTAAACCTTTGAAAAAAAACCTTTATACATCATTACTTGCCAATGCCTTACATTACAATATCACGTTCATCTGTAACAATAGATTGTTAAATGTAAATACTCTTTGGTCAAAGAAAAGTAAAGGAATAACATTATAATGAACAACAAGAACCGTACAGTATAAACGAAAGGCTCATACATTGATAGCGAAGGGCAACAAAATAACCGCATGCTAGTGTTAAATGTTGTTTTAAGCCATTCTTTTTGTGGAGAATACAGTTCTTGTTTTTATAACACCAGTTAAGACAATATTGCCATACCAACATTTAACGTGTACAACTGTATAGCAGCCGCTAACTACATAAGGGTAGTATTAGTATTTGAATTAGATATACATTTAAACGTACTTTTCCTTTAACTTTTTTCTTTTATTTTCCTTACATAAGGCAAAATTTATATTTGTTACATTTTGTAAAAACATTCATCTATTACTGAAATAGTATTTATATTGCTTATGTATTTGACTACTGTCTTAAAAAATATTTCCTACATAAATTTATTTTTATTTAGCCCTCTTTTGTTTCCGAAACCGGACGCAGTCTCTCTCTTTCTGTTTCCATCTGTAAAGCCTACTCGCTCACTCCTTACTCACTCACTTTTTCATTCACTCACTATTTTGGCCCCTCTACCAGTGTTTATAAATTTTGTCGTTAAACCATAGACACTAAACTCCCCCTAAGCACACACTAGAGAACTATTATTAAAATAGTAATATTTATCAATATTGACATAAATCGCTTTGGGATCTCATAAAAATGTCATTTAAATGAGTATGGGATAATCCCTTTGGTAACTGTTGTGTTTATAATAATGTTTTTCTAATTATTATCTTCTTCATAGGCAATTATTAATACCCGGTACCGTTATTTTTTTCTACAACAAAGTATCAACTTTTATCAATTTTAATATCCCCGAGATAGATTATTTAGTAAGTTTTTATCTTATCTCGTATCAACTATTTTTACCCTATTGTAGTTTGTGAAATTTCTGCCCAGTTTGTTGTGTAAAAAGTCCCCGATATACAAGACTTTCCCGAGCTTCTCGTGCAGGGGAACCGCGCCTGTCTAACAAATTACTCCTCAGACTACGCGAATGGGCCGATTCCTTCACGCTTCAATCACACTCGGAGCTCCAAATGGAACTGGCTGAATGTTGAAAAAACCTAGGACCACCCCCTCCCCCTTTTTTAAACTTGGAATCGAAAAGTTGCCATCAATTCTATGGTAAGATGTTCTGTAATCTTTTCCCAATGTGATGAAGACTTTGGGGGAGAACAAAATTGTGTTCTTTGGTTTTTTTTCAAAAGAATTTTGTTTGAAATTTCGCAAAGTAAAGAAGCTTCACGTTTCAGAAAACTAAGGGTCAATTTTCATTTTGTTTAGTTCGTGTGAAATTTTCACACATCATTTCAAAAAACGTTGTCGTGTCCTTAAATCTTTGAATACATGGTTGCTGTTGTATGCTGTTGATGCTACGTGTTCAATGTCACCACTAAATAGGCTATATTTTGGACGGGACTCAAGACTAAGTCTGACAGGTTTACGTACAAAAAGACAGGATTAGTGAATGATCGTTAAGTTTGAAATAACAAACAAACTAACAAACAAATACTTTGAACGTCTAAATACTGTTATAGCTGTATAATATCAGTAAAAGCGTAATACCATCCTAACAATCCTAGTTACTTGTCCTGATGTGGGACAAAAGATTACCCGTCTTGTGTGTTGTTGTTTTTTTTCGTCTAGATTACAAGAGTAGATGACAAGATTAATAGAACTTGGTACTGGGCAAATAGGATTAAATACTGTCGCAGTACTTCATTAGATTCCCAGTAATTTGTTTCTTTTGCAATATAATCAAAAGAGTATGGTAAAGAGCTTTGTATTTTCAAAAAAAAAAACTCCTAGCAAGGACAACAGAAAAGTGTTCCAATTTAAAACAATATTAAAATTTATCGTGTACTGAAATCTTTGGATACACGCTTGCTGTCGTATGCTGTTGATGCTACGTGTTTAACGTCAGCACTATATATAGACTATATTTTGGACGGGCCTCAAAACTAAGTCTGACAAGTTTACGTGCAAAAAGACATCACTTACTAGTGAATGGTCGTAAAGTTTGAAATAACAAGCAAACTAACAAACAAAAAAGATATTTCGTTTATACTTCATTTTTGTTGCTCCTTCCATTAGAAGGTATTACTGAATATGAGCGTGTTGAATTTGTATACATCTTTATTCTTTCTTGTGACAAGTCTAAGAAATCTTATATAAAGATTAAGTGGTTGTTGTTTTGTTTTGTTTTTTTTTGCTTATTATATTTATGTTTACATACGAACTGAAGTGTACTACATTTCTCACCGACATTAATTTAATTGATATGCAAAAATTAAACCCAAACTAATAAAAAAAAATGAAAATTGTCCCTGTTTTGAAAAGTTCACTTTTCTTATTTAGCCAAATTAAAACAAACATTTTGGAAAAAAATCAACGAAACATAAACACAATTTTGTTCTTCCCGACTGGCTTAGCCACAGTTGGAAGCATTAAGTTTCCAAAGAAATGATCGCAAAACACAATTGTAAAACAGAGTCTTTTTACACAAGTAACGCGGGTTGAAATATTAAAATCGACAATAGGATTAAAGTAGTTGATAATTTGATAAATGTGCTTTGGGGTACTAATAATTATCTGTTATTGTATAAATAATGCTAATAAAAGAATTATAAACACTACAGAAACTATAGAAATTATTTTGTACTCAGCGAAATAAAATTGTTTATGTAACACCGAGCGATCGCTGTCAATATTGATTAAAAATTTCAATTTCGATATTATCTCCCTTACGTGTGCTTCGGTTTTCTGTTCGTGGTTTAAGTACTTTGTTAATATGAATAAATATCGATAGAGGGACTAAAAGAGTAACTCAGTGAATGAGCTGGTGAGCGAGAGAGAGAGAGAACGATGAAAATAAAAAATATAAGGATAATAGGAGAGGGGCACAGAGAAAGAGAAAAAAGCGAGGAAAAGAGAGAGGTAGAAAGAATGTGAGTGTCATAATTACAGCGTGCAATGTTAAAAAAAAAATAATAAAATAAGAACTTCGAGTATAAATAGTTTGTTTTAATACAAGAATCATCACGAAAACTTTTTCAATTACATTATTTAACGCTTCATCAATAGATTTATGATAAACCTTACACATTCTATCCCTAATATAAAAAACAAAACAAAACAAGTTTTATTATAAACGTAATTTGTTTAATAACTGTGTTTATTAAACAATTATAGCAACGTGAAAGTAACGCATGCACAGCGCAAAACAAAGGACGGCAGTTATGTTGTACACTGTACTCTCCAGTTTGCGGGCGTAATACATGTACAGTGAAGTAATACCATTATCTCCACTAATAATTCATCAAAATATCGATGTGACAATAATGATTGCCAAATACAGGAAGCTAAAAGCAAGAACTTAATTTTTAAAGAAAAATTAACGCCATTATTGATGCATTAGAACTGTCAACGAAACAAAAATAAAAACTGGTTAGCATATAATAAATCGTGCTGACGTTGGACGTTAAACCAACTTAACGCAACATAATTTATCCGGTGCAAGATAATCTATGTGCTCGTGATGTTTCTTAATGTTCAATTATATCGACTCAGAAGTTCACATCCAGACTGATTAATCCTGGTTGCTTCACAAAAACTCTGCAAGCAATATGGAGAAAAAGGATGACATCGTTTAAAAACGCATTAAAGTATAAAAAAGTCATTGACATTTTTCATTAGCACACTAATTGTGTTGTCCTTGTCAAGGATTTGTTGAAAAGTACAAAGTTCTTTCCCATAATCTTGAAATGAGTGTCCTAAGCTTCTTATTATTAAGGTGTCAAAATCAATGAGAATGAACTGAAGTACGCTGGCGGTATTTCTTTAGCTTTTTGTATCCGGCGTTTCTATCACTTTTGTCAAGCTTAGAATCAAGAGACAGAAATGTAAATAGCACACAAAAAGCGGATAATGTCTTAAATACGGAAAACTAGCAATGGGACTTTTTTAGTGCGACTTTACGCTCTCGCTGAGATTGGACAGCCAGTACCGTATTAAGTACACCAGTACAGATTGTGCGATCAACGGGACGGTTACTGATGGGGTTTTCTGATTGGGTATAAGCTTATAACCATAAGGGTATGTTAAAAACTGGACGCCGGTGCAGATTCCTCTACCTATCGTCTTCATCGTCTGTATGTGCTCCGTCACCGCAAGGGCTGAAAAATACTTTGTGTCAACCCGCCTAGCTGTCTCTGTCCTCTCGATGTATTTATTCAGACTGGGAGACCGTCAGCTTTTGGGTGATTGCACAGACCATGAATAGCCACCATGAGTTCTCGTGACCAATCTAGTGCCCAGTAAAAGATACTTTTTTTTAAAGAAACCTGGGTTGGGTGGGTTGGGTTGGTTTAACGTCCAACAGCAGCACTTTATAGGCTATATTGTGGACGGGCTCCAAGACGGACGTCTGACAATTTTATGTGCTGCCACACGCGAGACAGGGCGGGGATACCATGACTCCTTTCTTAGCCGGTCACATTATATTGAAACCGATCCAACCAGTAGAGAACGCAACAGCCGGGATTAGAAATCGGGACCTTTTGCATCGGATGCCGATGTTCTACCCCTGGACCACCGCGCCCCCCTCAGAGAAACCCGGATTGGAGGACAGATTGGTTGTTTTTTTTTTCTTCCCCAGTGAAATTCGTAGCTCAGGGACTCAGCAGTCATCTTGACGGACTTTTTAATGTGTAGGAACGTCCGGTTAAAATAAGAAGATTAAGAGTCTTGCGATGCGCCCCCCTAGTGTCTGTTACGGTTTGTGGGAGATCCAGTCAGGGACGATCACTCGTGTGGACTTGTTGTGTCCCATCTCCCCAAATGACTCGGTCACCTCAAGCATTAACTTTCCCCGGTCAGGAAATTACTGTCTCGATCCCGCCTCTGCTCACCATTTCAGCATTCTCTCTATCTCTATATCTTTCTCTCGCTCTCCTTTTCGCCCTGCACCAACGTGTTGTCCTTCCAATGTAAACCACCGACTTCTGTGTCAGCCTGACTCTTTACAGCTCTCTACTCTTCTTTACATAATCCCAAAAGTCCGTCTATTTAGTTTCGATCTTAATCTCTATCTCTGACTTTTTCTGTCTGTGTGCCTCTATGTGTGTACATCTGCTGTTTTTGTAGTTTTTTTTTATTCATGAATCTGTGAACATGTTTTTATGTCTTTTTGTATAATTTTATATATATTTATATGTGTGTGTGTGTACACATTTCTATTTTTCGGCCTATTTGTCTCTCTACCGAAATATCTTTGTCTCTCTGACTAACTCTATATCTCTCTATTTCGTTATCTATGACTCTCTATCGTTTTTTTTCCTTGCTCGATTTTTTTTTCATTTTCTAGCCGACGTGTATGGAAAAAGGATTACCATTAACTTTTAGTATAAACTATTTTTTTGAAGACCTCTCTTTTCATAGAAGTTCATTTTAGGCCTGCATTTATCTATGTATCTTGCGAAAACCTCTTGCATGAACTTTTGATTATATTTTGGAATTGTTTGTTCAAGAGATGCAAAATTATAATTATGTTTTCTCTAGAAAATGGGGTTTTTGAATTCCTATTAATATATGTGAAAATTTCCGGTAACTGCAGATTGGGAGTTTAACGAAATGCTAAAAATTACACGAGTTTTGCGAATTTAAACACTTTTAGAGGAATACAATCTCAAACTTGTTTTTTAGTTTTATCAAATTATGTTTTAAGTATACACGAGGTTTCGGAATCTTGAAGTACAGTTTTTTTAAAGAATACTTTTCATTCAATTCTAAACGAACTGGAAGCTCTTTAATTTTTTTATTAGCGATATATTACATAATTTTGGAGATATTTTATAACAACAATATTTTTGAAAGTGTAAAATCTAAAATAAATTGATGACAGTTTTTCTTTTTGAAACATTAATGTATTCGTTGTTTACTCAAGACTTTTAATGAGACAGTTTTATAGTGAAATGTTTTAACGCCACATTAAGCTTATCCTTAAATACAACTTTTACAAAAACAGGCTTTGAAATCTGTGTATGCTCGGGTAATGTGTAAATATGTGTATGCAAAAAGAGAGATGAATGCTGCTGCTTATACTCAATATGCATCTCATGTTTCGAAGACAGCCTCCCTTCAATTGTTTCTATTCCAAAAGGATGATTGGTTCTTTCAACGTGTTTGAAATATATGCATTGTAGTGTTGTTTAAGGGAAGTGTTGTTTCATGTTTTCACTTTTTTATCAATGCATTACAAACTTAAGTGTTGTAGCATAGCAATTTTATGTTTGCCCTTTTGCATTTGAACAAAAAATGAATCGTTTCTGACTCTACTTTTATTTAGAAAAAAAAAAAGAAAAAGAAAAGAAATTGA
Source organism: Elysia chlorotica (assembly GCA_003991915.1). Taxonomy (NCBI): domain Eukaryota; kingdom Metazoa; phylum Mollusca; class Gastropoda; family Plakobranchidae; genus Elysia; species Elysia chlorotica. Next base: position 117,965 of record RQTK01001122.1, read on the forward strand.
TGAATAAAGAGGGAGGGGGGAGGATACAAGGTGCCAAATCTAGTTTTAATCCATCATTGACGTTTTTTTTTCCAGAAGTTGTGACCGGATCAGGGCATCTGTGAACTTTAATCAATCTGAAAGGTTGAACCAGGGCAGAAAATGTTCAGTTTTTAGAAAACATTGAAGCTATTTCTAATTCTTTAAACTCCACCTCACTTACTCGAGAGGGGATAAACAAAGGTTTTTACTAAGATTAAACTCTCTAAGTATCAGTAAAATAAACAAAAAGAGAGAAAAGTTGGAAACAAGAATGGAAATGAGAGACACCTAGACCACTGTGCAAAGGAGATGCAAGGAGCGCAAAAACTCGTCTGATATTAACGGGTACAAAAAAATCAAGTAAATATGCGGTTTACAGTGTAAATCTGAAAAAGCAACAGAAACTAAAGAGTTACAATATTTTAAGGAGACTAGGGATAAGATTGAGAAAGAAACGAAAATGTGAAAACTGGCAGTAATAGAGAAACATTAAATAAAAATTGACAAATGATGGAAAAAATATAGTTATATGACATTATTCGAGGATGAGAATAACAGATAGCAAAACATAGATACAAAGAGACAAATTCAAAGAGAGACAGAGAGAGGGTCACAGCAAGAGAGAGAGAGATATGTAGAGAAAAATATATGGAGAGGTAAAAGCTGGCAAATTCAGAAATCTAAAAGTGAAAGAGAAATAGAGAGATCGATAGAGAGAAAGAGAGAGAGGCATTTAAATGTGTGTATGCTCGTGTTATGTGTAAATATGTGTACGCACTAAGAGAGATGTATGCTGATGTTTATACCACATGCCTCTCATGTTTTGAAGAGAGAGAGAGAGAGAGAGAGAGAGAGAGAGAGAGAGAGAGAGAGAGAGAGGGCAATGAAAGAAGGATACACTATCCAATTAATAGATTGTTTCATTTTGAAACTATTTCGTTTTGCAAAAATCAAGGAGCATAAACTTTGCTCGTGAAGAAAATTATTTTCTTTTACTTCTCTTTAATCTGATCTCTCCACTCAACTATCAAACGGCTTGAACCATATGTGGATTGGGATACCTTTCGTTGCCTGTTGTATTTTCTTGCAGATGAACTTAACTTAATTTGCCATTCCTTTCATCCATGTAATGCCATGTTACGAGAATATCTACATAAAGGTTTCTAACAAAAAAGATAAACCATTTGAATCCTGCCTATCTAAATTCTCAATTTGATTAAATTTATAATACGCTTTTGTCTTTGCGTGTTTCCAAGAAAGAAATCAGGGCATCTTATATGATTAGTTGAAAGAGGTTATTGAAAAGGATTTCCCCGATCTCGAGCCAAAGAAGAAAATGTTTTGTTTTTCTTTCTTAGAAGGCTTCATTTCATGAAGAAAGAGGTATGGTTAGATGAAGTGCAAGAAATGCAGAATGGCGAACATAATTATAGGAACGTTCCACAAAGATATCACAAATTTTCCTCTAGAGTATCCCCACATGCTCATTGTCTGTATAAAATAGCTTCTCATGCATCTCTACAGGTTTCTAAATTTACTCGTAATGATTATGAAACTGCTTGAAAATTATGTTTAGATCATTTTAAATTTGTTTTTGTTGTTGAACTGGTTTGCTTGTTTGCTTGTTCGTTTTGTTTCAACTGGCTGAAGGTAATGTTATGTTACACATAATATACTGACACCAATCCAACCAGTACGGCACGAAATATGTTTCTTGACTGATCGTACGTTTTCAACAGCAAATCTGTCAATCAAAAGAACAACCCTCAAAGGTGCAAAGGTTTAAAACACGTTAAAATTATATGTCACGCCATTGACTTTTTTATCACACGTCTTGTCTTGAAAAATACAAAGCTCTTTCCCTTATTTTTTAGGGTAAATCTCCCATCTTTTTATTCTCTGAAAAAGAGAAGAAATCATTGGTATCTAAATAAAGTAACCGTGAGTTGAGACTCTGCCCCCTCTAATTGTCTTGTTCCTATTACGGGATTTAATCTTGTTAATTGAATAGGATTTTTACCACGGTTTTATGCTCCCACTGTGATTATGCAGCCTCTACTATATTGGGAACAGTAATACATGTCTTGAGATCCACACACATTGATTACAGATGACGTAATCACCTACACGGCTGTTTCCTATTGGTCGTAATTCTCGGATAGAGCTCTGATTGGACGCCTGTGCAGATTTCCTTACCTATCGTCTTCTTCGTCGTTATAAGCTCCGTTAGCGCAAGGCTTGTACTGCCTAGTTGTCAACCCCTATCGCTGTCTATGTCCTCTAGATGTATTTATTTAGGCTGTGAGAAAGTTGGCTTTTAGCTAATGGCACAGACCATGATTATCCACCATGAGTCTTTGTGACCAATCTAGTGCTCCGTAAAACATCGCTTTTATTTCGGAGAAACCCGGATTTAAGGACAGAATGATTGTTTTTTCTCCCAGAAATTTTTTTTCCATTTCTGGAGGACTCCGGAGCCAGCTTGAAGGACTTTTTATGTTAAAAAACTTCCGGTTGAGATAAGAAGAGTCGACTGTGGCGCCCCCCTTGGGTCTTATGGTTTGTGGGAGATCCAGCTAAGGGCAATCACTCTTGCAGACTTTAGTGACCTATCTTCCCTAATGTCTAGGTCCCGTCAAACATTAACTTTCCCCGGTCAGGAAATTACTGTCTCAATCTCGTCTCTACCCAGCCCACAGTTTTTGCACTCTCTCCCTCTCTCTCTCTCTCTCTCTCTCTCTCTCTCTCTCTCTCTCTCTCTCTCTCTCTCTCTCTCTCTCTCTCTCTCTCTCTCTCTCTCTCTCTCTCTCTCTCTCTCTCTCTCTCTCTCTCTTTATCTATCTATCTATGTCTCTCTCTCTCTCTCTATATCTATCTATCTATCTATCTATCTATCTATCTATCTATCTATCTATCTATCTATCTATCTATCTATCTATCTATCTATCTATCTATCTATCTATCTATCTATCTATCTATCTATCTATCTATCTATCTATTTCTTACTTTTCTTGCTCTGTTTTGTCTCGTATCTACCACTGTAATTCTTTGCTGGAGGATGTTACCAAGGAATGGTAGGGTAAATTTTACTCTATTTAGAATACCAATGACAGGCTGGTCAAATGAAAACCAATAAATAAACATATAAATGACATTCTAAGGAACTGAACCAGACACGGTGGATAAATATGGACGGTTACAATAAGCATACGTTTCAAAATAAAGTGCATATGGAAAATACTATAAAGGTTTGTCGGCGTAGATATTGTTTAAACTTAAACATTTTCATAACATTTTAATACAGCAAGAAATTAGAGGTTAAACAAATAAGATCGGAGTAGTGTGTGTTAAATCCAAGCCTGTTTTAATCAACCGTGAAAGATTATATTTTTTCATTTTTTTCCGGTTAAGGACATTTGTAAACCTTAATCAATATAATTAGAAACGTTAAACCAGGACAGAAAATACTCGTTTTCACAAACCTCCAGGGTAATTCCTTAAACTCCATTTCATTTTCATGAAAGGGGATGAGCAAAGATTTTTAATAGATGAAACTCGCTAGGCATCAATGAAAAAGGATTTAAGAGGGAAGAGGCGGAAACAGAAATAGGCATTGAGGGGCACTTGGACCACTGTGCAAAAAGGATGCAAGAAGCGCAAAAATCCGGCCGATAAAACGGAGGACAAAATCAAGTTGAAATGCGGATGGCAGCTGAGGTTTGAAATGGCCATAGAAACTAATGAAGAGGGAATCCTTTTTTAAGGCATGGAGTGGGATTAAGATAGAGAAGCAAATATTTGGACTGGTTGTAATAGATGCAACTATAAATGGCAAAAGATAAGAAATACGTGTATAACATTATTCGAAGAAGAGAGTTACTTAGGATAGGGAAGCTAACAAAAACAGATAAAGAGAGAAACAAACAAAGAGAGAGAGAGAGAGAGAGAGAGAGAGAGAGAGAGAGAGAGAGAGAGAGAGAGAGAGAGAGAGAGAGAGAGAGAGAGAGATAGACAGACAGACAGACAGACAGACAGACAGACAGAGAGAGAGAGAGACAAAGAGAGAGAGAGAGAGAGAGAGAGAGAGAGAGAGAGAGAGAGACGGACAGACAGAGAGACAGAGAGAGAGAGAGAGTGAATAAGACTTAAAGAATGAGAATGATAAACTGAGAGAAAGGAAGATAAATAAAGAGAGAGATGGAAGAGATAAAGGAATTATAACAAAGCCAATTTGTGGAATCCTGGCGAATAAACTTTGTTCAAGAAGATGCATTTTTCCCTTTATTTCTCATACATCTTACCCCCTTTCTACCCCCATCCCTACCCCCACCCGCGCCTTATTATCCCACGTCTTGAATCAACAAATGGATCGGAACACATTTTAATGCCTGTTGCATTTTTCTGCCGTTGAACCTAACTTAATTTGCCATTCCTTTCACCGATGCAATGCCATGTTAAGAGTAAATCTGATTAAAAAATGCGATTTTCTTTTCATGCGTTTCAAATGGAGAAATCAAATTACATAGTTAGCTGAGAGAGATTCTTGAAAAGGATTTCCCCGTTCTCGATCAAGCTAAGAAAAAAATATTTTCCTCTTTCTTAGAAGGCTTCATTTGAAGAAGAAATAGGTTGAGATAAATGAAGTGCAGGGGATGAATAATGGGTAAAGTCTATGTGGAAGTCTCTCAAGAATAGCTCAGCTTTTCCTTTTAAAAATGCTCCGCATAATTTCTTTACAAAATTGTCAATCTTGCATTCCTACAGATTTACAAATACATTCGTCATGTGTATCTCATCGCCTGAATAAAATGTTTTTCTGTACCGCATAATTTTTTTTTTCAAATTTGTTGATTTTGCATTCTTACAAATTTGCAAAGTTATTCGCAATGTTTATCTCACAGCCTGAAGTAATGCTCTTCTGTTCATCTTGCATGGTTTTCTTCTTGCTTCTTTGGCATCAGCCAATCTACTTATAATGTAAAACACACATTAAAATGAGTATAAACTTTTCAAGCTTATTAAACAAATCGATTTGATTTATAAGGTGTTGGAAATGAACAAAATTGCGATTCATTCATGACCCACAGATTCAGGAAACATGATTTTCTCTTTATACTTTTTATAAACGGATATTCTACATGTAGTATCATTATGTTTCCAAAAATGTTCATATAATTATTGTAAAGCCTTACCAAAGTTTGCTCAGATGTCTAAGAGCATTCTTCTCAATTTTCGGCTCATTATGCTCTAATGAGAAATATGGAGACTGTTTGCACAACTTAAAGATTATGCCCCCGTAAATCTATGACACTTAACTTATGCACCGCGCATTTTTGTAAACTTGTCTGCCCCCCCCCCCCCCCTTGCCCTTTTACCATATCAATGTTGTGTATAGCTCCATTATAATAAGACTATCATCCTTCGCATCTCTATTAAAAAGCTTTGAGGGCTGATTTATTGATTTAGTTCAGGTTGCCGATGACCGAATACCATCCTGGATTGATGACAGAATAACATCATGGATTGACGAGAAAGTTATGAGAGGACAACATCATGGATTGGTGACACGGGTATGACAGGATAACATCATGTCCAGGATAATTTCTGAACATTATGACATTCACCCAACATTTTCATAAAGATTTTGGTAAATGTTAAAACCAAATAGTATAGAAGTAATAGACTAACAAACTAATAATAACTATGAATTTTTACATGCCAGCGACTACCAGATTTTTTTTAAAGTCATTTTAGGGAGTAAGCTGAACAGGATTTAGACACAATCCGTTCGAGGTTTTAGAAAAAAGCATAACAGAAACAAAGTCAAAAATTCCAAACATATCACAGAAGCACACCATCCACATATTAATCAGTCCAGGAACTTATGTGTGAACCAGTTTTTCGACAAGCAACCCCACGAAATTTGTGGGTTACAGATGAATTTAAACTGTGTTAAATCTAAAAATTATGTTACTTCGCCGTACATACCTTTGGAAATTATTACTTCAATAACATAGATATATACTGGAAAATGCTAATACTAAATATAAGTTTTTTACATGCCGGTGTCTACCTTTTCTTCGTTTAGCCCTCTAGATAGATTTTGTATTCAAATGTTTCGTTTTCCTTTTGTTTATATTTAAAGAACCTACTTTTTTCAGTTCTTTTAGTATGCTTTTGCTGGATCCATGTTCTGTGTAACTGCCACACCGTACAAAGCGACATTTCCGTAGACAGAAGTCGGTTTTAATCAGTTTTTCCCATACAGACAAAGAGAGAGACAGAGAAAGAAGGAAAAGAGAGATAGAGAGAGAAACAGAAAGAGAATGAAATGATGGAGAGAAAAAGAAACAGTTTAAAATTACACACATACACAAATACTCTGACAATTGAGTGAAAATGGAGTTAATACGGTATGCTGTATCCGAACTACACTATATAATAACTGGTGTTAATACCCCCCACCCTCAACCTTAGTAAAAACAACAACAACAAAAAACAAAACAAAACAAAAAACAAAGAACAACACAGACTCAAAAATTAGAGCCAGTGGAAAAAGGGAAGTAAAACCCATATGAGTGGAATCACTATTTATTTCCTGTTATCTCCCCTTGATAAAGTTATTTTATTCAGAAACATCCAGGTAAAATTCTACTGTATAAATAATTAAATAGATAGTAAGATATATAGAGATAGCCACACTAACAGAAGAAAAGATAATTAGATAGAAAGATAAATAGATGGCTAGATAGATAGATAGATAGATAGATAGATAGATAGATAGATAGATAGATAGATAGATAGATAGATAGATAGATAGATAGTTTGTTGGATCTGGGGAAGTGCCTGTCTATTAGGTGTATAATGTCCCTTGCAACGGTTTTTTGAGAAGTTCATGCTAAATGGTTGGTTGAACCACGTTATTTTCCTCTATCGCTTTGTTCGTATGTTTTGATTTTAGATCAGATAGATACATAGTTTTTCTTTCATTAAAAAAATCTTTTTTTTATATAACAATCTGTATTTTTGCTTTACATCATTAATTTTTATAACACCGTGCACTGTGGTGTTTAGTGGCTTTGAAGTTTTGAATAATGAAGACACAAGCAAGTACCAAACACAAGAAAAAAAAACCGACACATGAAATTGTATGCTGATAGTCAATAATTACGGCATGCAAAGCTAAATAATTTCAAATAAAAAAGAAACAATGGAGACACGTAGAGAGAGAGCAAAATAGAGATAGAGAGAGAGGAAGAGAGAGAGGGGGATAAAGAGAAAGAAAGAG